>RJWJ010008841.1:0-52400 GCA_004363605.1 Indri indri
GAACATGATCGTGTCCATAAAAATGCAATATATAGCAAAATTCAATGAGCAAAGGACACTACATTTTTAAAGTGCATCTTGAAACTGATAAAATTGAAGGTATAATTTAATTTTTGGTAATATTATTGGTAGCCAAGTTTTTTGCCAATTTCTTAAAAAAAACTTTCATAGACCTGATTTTTAAAAATTGAGAAACCCTGAACTCCAAAGAGAAAAGAAGATTACAATTTGAATATAACACAGTGATCCTGATATCTTTTCATATTTATGATCTTCTAGATACAAACAGTTTAATCTCATTTATACAACAGATTGATTCTTCACCATGTTTTAACTTCTGATCCTAGAAATTTCATTGGCACCATATCAGCACCTGATTCCAACAGGACCCTGACACACTTTCCATGAAGGCAGAAAAATACAGATGCCACATTTGCTGACTTTAGTTTTGGAATTTCTAGGAAACAAATGAATATCACCTAAACCCAATTTAAATATTAAATAATATAAATGTGGACGTAAGTACACCTGGGGAAAACAATGAAGGGCACAGATTTCAAGCATGTAACCTTCTCTGGGGAGAAGGCACTGATGGTGAGACTCGGTCTCACCCTGTGATCTGCTCCTCTGTTCCCAGGAGAGGCGAGGAGGAAGTTGAAACTATTCATGTCACGGAGATGAGTCACAAAAGTGGGACACAGCCGCGCTCGTTCTGAACACTGCTTGGCCACTTCCACGTTCCGCTCACACCGTGTGTCCCCACGCTGCCTCCCTAGTTCAGTCTTTCATGTTATTTGTCTCTTCTCTCTCTTTTCCACTACTGAGCATCCTTCTGAGGGCGGAGACCACACCTATTTCATTTTATATTATTCCATTGTACCTAGCATAGTGGTGCTAGATGCTCAGTAAATGCATGTTTAATAATAAATAAGTTAAATCAGAGCTTATATTTTATTAATGAGCCCATATGCTCATCTGTAACGAGGCTGGAGGCAAATGGCTTCTTCTCAGCCCAAAACTGAGCTGTGTCATTTTCCTCTTGGCATCTGATACTGCTAATGACCCTCTGCTCCATGAACCATTCTCCTCCCAGGTATCTGGGATGTGCATTCTGACCAGGCCACTGTTTTCCTCACACCTGTGGAAATGCAACAATATGAAACTTCTCTCCTTTGAACTCCTGTTCTAGTTAGAGTCAGCACTTCACAACTTTCCTGGTTGCTTGTGTTTGCCATTTGCCTGCTCTGTTGGGAACTGTCAGCTTCCTGAGGAAGGGTGCCTTATATATTACATATCTTTACATTTCATATTTTGCCTAGCCGTGTACTGGCACTCCACAGATACTTGGCAAGCATCGGTCTTTTGATTGCTAGTTATAAGTGGTGGGACTAGAGTTTTGCAAGGAAAGAGGGTGCTCAAATAGGCAGGAAACTCACCATGAGGCAAAAAAGAATTGAGGTCCCTGGATCCAGAGTTGGGGCTTAGGTCACAGCAGAAACTATTTTACTAATACAGAGTGGTATCATTAAAACTTCTCTGGCTTAGTCCCTGGGTCCTGTGCCCAGACACTATTGCATGGGTTCTTTAACCTGGGGGAGCTAGTCTTCCTTTCGGAGGCCCAACTGGACCTGTAATACTAATGGCTAAGGTGAGTGTGGCAGTAGTCATCTCTTTTGGCTGGTAGAAGGGTTGGATGGAATAGGGAGACCATGTAGTGAAGTGGAGAAGATGATAGTAAGAAACAGTTTCATTGGGCATAGGCCATGATATGCCTGGGTGCTTGGGAAAAGTAGAGTACGTGGTGAGGACTAGGAGCCTGACCCACCGATGGGGCTGGACATGAGGTCCGTTACCTTCTCCATTATCTTCCTAAGCAGTGGTCCCCAACCTTTTTGGCATCAGGGACCACTGTCATGGAAGACAATTTTTCCATGGACTGGGGAGCCAGGGGGATGGTTTCGGGATGATTCAAGTGCATTACATTTATTGTGCACTTTATTTCTATTATTATTACATTGTAATATATAATGAAATCATTATATAACTCACCATAGGTTGGGGACCCCTGTTCCTAAGACGGATGCAATTGAAGGGATGGTAAGGAGATTCAAATTTATCCTCAACATCTTCTCAGCTGACTCCCTCTTCTCCCCCATCATCGTTTGCTCTCATAGATGTTTAGGCAAATTGCCATTTTAGCTATTTTATCTGTGTCTTACCCTGGATTTTTCCACATCATTCCCTCTTGTTCCATTTGCCAAATATCCACCTTCATGGCATCTTCAAAATCACTCATTCATTCTTCATCACGTGTTTAATGAGCACCTTATATGTGTTACATTTTCTAAGCACAGGGATACAACAGTGAACAAAACAGTCCAAATCCCTGCTTTCATGGAGCTGATATTTTAGTTAAAATCTCTCTTCTAAGAAATGTTCTTCCAGTTAAGTAGCAACAGCAACAATTAAGTAGCAAGAGCAGCAGTTAATACATAAAATCCTTGCTGACCTTTATGAGCATTAACTACATGTGAGATACTGTGCTAAATGTTCATTCATAATCCTAGTTGGCAAGTATTATTAGGAAACATTCAAAACTACTTTTTATTTTGAAATAATTATAGATTCACAGGTAGTTGCAAAAAAAAAGTACAGGGTGGTCTTGTGCACACTTTACCCAGCCTCCAGCAATGATACCATCTTGCATAACTATAGTACATATCAAAAATAGCAAGCAAACATTGGTATAATCTATGGATCTCATTCAGATTTCACCAACTATATATATACTTATTTGTGCTTGTGTATGGTGTGTGTATAGCTCTACGTAATTTAATCATACATGTAGCTTCATGTAATCACCACTGCCATAAAGCTACTTAACTGTACCATCACCACATGACTCCCTTGTGCAATTCCTTTATGTCTACACCCATCCCCTCCCCTCATCCCTAACCCCTAGCAACCGCTAATCTGTTATCCATCTCTGGAATTATTTTGTGACTGTTATATAAATGGAATGATGTAGTACGTATACTTTTCAGGTTCACTTTTTCCACTGAGTATAATTTCCTTGAGGTTCATCCAAGTGATTGTATGTATCCATTGTTCCTTTCTATTGTTTAGTAGTATTCCATGGTATGGACATACCACAATTTGTTTAATCACCTACCCATTGAAAGACATTGGATAGTTTCCAGTTTGGGGCTATCATCAATAAAGCTGCTATGAATGTTAACATACTAGTTTCTGCATAAACATAAGCATCATTTACCTGGGATATATGTCCAAGAGTACAATTGCTGGGTCATATGATAAGACCATTTTTAGTTTTAAAAGCAACCACCAAACTATTTTCCAGAGTGTCGTACCATTTTACATTCCCAACAGCAATGTGTGCATGATCACTTTTTTCTGCATTCTTGTCAGCATTTGATATTATTGCCATTTTGGATTTTAGCCATTCTAATAGCACAGAGATAACTCATTAGGGTATTAATGTGAATTTCTCTAATGGCTTATGATGCCGAACATCTTTTCACGTGTTTATTTGCCATTTTATCCTCTCCAGTGAAATGTTTGTGCATATCTTGTGCACACTTTCTAATTGGATTGTCTTTTTAACATTACGTTTTGTTGTATATTCCAGATACATGTCTTTTGTCAGATATGTGGTTTGCAAATATTTTTCTCCCCATCTGTGATTTGTCCTTACATTCCCTAAACCTGGTCTATGACAGAGCAAAAGTTTTGAAATTTGATGAGGTCCAATTTACCAATTTTTCCTTTTATCAGTCAGCTTTAGCTATCAAGTTTAAGAACTCCTTGCCTAGTCCTAGATCCTGAAGATTTTCTCTTATTTTTTCTAGAAATTTTATAGTTTTATGTTTTATATTTATTACTGCAATCTATTTTGAGTTAATTTTTATATAAGGTATGGATTTTGGTTATGGTCCGTTTTTTGCTTATGGATGTTCAATTGTTATTATACCCATTTTAAAGATCAGGGATAAAGACTGAGTGAGGTTGACTAACTTGCCCAAAGTAATCCTGGTAGTATGGAAGGTAGTGGGATTGAAATGCAGGCAGTCTAACTTGAAATCACATGCTCTTTATGACTCTATTTGCCTGATCCAAGGTATGACTCTCTTTGCATTCCCCAAGCAAACATAAAACACACTTTGAATTCACCGTCCATGCAGGACAGAACAAAATTTATTCAGAAAATGGAAGTCATCTGATCTTCATAGAACTATTTAAGAAAACCAAAAGCTTTAATTATTAACCTTGCTTTGAACAGAAAGTACATGATTTAAAAAAAACACTATGTTTTCAATGTCATTCATCCTTCTAATCTTGTAAAAACAAGATTTATCTAATCTTATAAAGTGTAAAACAGAAAAATAGCGATGAAATTGCGATCTTCCATTAAGTAAGGACAGCACTCCATTTTTGCTGATGAAGTATTAATGGACTGATGATTTTGGAGGGTCAGCCTTAAAATACAAATTCTGGTTCCAGACAGCAGCTGTGGTCTCCTAGGCCATATCTTATCTGTTATCTGTCAATAGTACAATGGAAATTGTGTGCTATTGAAAACAGATGTAGCCTCACAGTAACAGAAATGGAAAAGATGTACTCTGGAAATCCTAACTGCATTATTGTCAAATGGAGTCAGGAGGTACTGATAGTATAGTCAGCACCCAAATAGTCAGCACTATTTTCAGTGTTGGAATAAAAAATCTGTTGCAGAATTAGGAGAAAATGACACAAGAAATATCCCATAGAAAAAGCTTTTTTTCCCCTCTAATTATTGCTGGCTCTGAAATCTTGGCTTTAGCTGCTGGAAACTTCTTTAAATTGTTCTACACACTTTGTTTTATAGCAGGTCCCACAACACAAGCTTATTGCCCAGAGAGCATCTTAAATGCTGATAATAACCATATAATGTTGCATGAATCATCACTGAAAGTTTACTATTTACTAAATTATAGTAACATTGAACATCTTTGGACGGGATTCTAAATTACAATGAAAAATATCCTGGTCCTATGGGAAAATGGCGCCTGCCAATTGATAAATCTAATGCCAAAGTGAATGCTTATGTTGACATTTCTCTCAAAATAGTATGCATGTGTTCATTCTCTAAGTTTTTTTTTTTTTTTTTTTTTTTTTTGAGACAGAGTCTCACTCTCTTGCCTGGGGCGAGTGCCATGGCGTCAGCTTAGCTCACAGCAACCTAAACTCCTGGGCTTGAGCAATCCTACTGTCTCAGCCTCCCGAGTAGCTGGAACTACAGGCATGTGCCACCATGCCCGGCTAATTTTTTCTATATATATTTTTAGCTGTCCAATTAATTTCTTTCTATTTTTGGTAGAGACGGGGTCTCGCTCTTGCTCAGGCTGGTCTCGAACTCCTGAGCTCAGGACGATCCACCCGCCTTGGCCTCCCAGAGTGCTAGGATTACAGGCGTGAGCCACCGCGCCCGGCCCATTCTCTAAGTTTTTATAATGAAAAATTTCAAACATAGGAAAGGTTCAGAATAGCTATATTTTTACCACTTAATTCATTGTTAACATTTTCTGTATTTGCTTTATCAATATATGTCTATATTTATCATTTTTTTCTGAATAATTTTAAAGTAAGCTGCAGATGTCATGGTATCTTGATCCTTAGACATTTCACGTGTTTATTTTCTAAGGACACAGGCATTCTCCAACATAATCAAAATAGTGCGTGTGCATGCATGCATTTTGTATGTACATAATAGGTAACATGTTGCCTTAGCAGATTAAAACCTCCTACTGGTGGCTTTTTTTTTTTTTTTGACAACATGATCTATTTTGTTTGTGTTTATACTTTTGTTCCCAAGGCTGGCTATTAAGTGTATGTAAAACAAACTATCCATTTTTTATTTGCTTAGACTGATGAGAACAGGTGTGGAATACATAAAAGCAAAAGAATAATAAACAAGTGAAGCCAGCTCGTGGGGTAGTATTATTTATTTAATATTTACTGCTCCATAAGCATAGACCCTTCCCTACTTTGTTACCAAGCCATGAGAGCAGAGCAACAAAAATCTTCTAATTTATTAAATAAAAGTTGCTCTAGACACAAATACTCATTTGCTGACTGTTGTTTGGTATTAGCTTATTGGTGGACAATACTGACCACACAAATATTTAAAAATATAAGCCTTATTTAGTGGTAGGGTTCTTAATTTCGGGTCTGTAGCATGAATTTTGGTGGGGAGGAAGTCTGCAAAATTTCTGAAACTGTGTGTCAAGTTTTGTGTGTCTATGAGTTTTTAGGGTGCAAGAGGAAGAGTGTCCACAGCTTCCATCAATGACCCTAAAAAGGTTAAGAATCACTGAGTTAATGCTTCAGGATACTCACCCTTTGGAATCTAGAAGATATTTCACAGGGCACGTATTATCACCCACTAGCTGACAGGAAGGAGGAATTCCAAAAGGACTTCCGTCTAGTCTGTCCAGCTGACTGCCTGGTGCCACAGAGATGGGTTCTGGCAGAGGCGGGGAACAGAGCAGAAGGCAGCACGAAGCGTTTTACACACGCTGACAAGTTCTCAATTAGTTCGAGCTCTTCAGGAAAAAGATCTGAATGTCCGTGCAGATGGTCCAGCTCTATTCAGTGGGCAGAGACTGGGCAGGGTGCCGAAGGTCTGCTCTGGGCTTCAGGCACCCATCTCACCCCACTGTATTTGTTCTAAATGTTGCTCCTCTGTTGGCTCTGGTAGCCTCGAGGGTGGTTTACATCTGTGATTGTACTTGCCTTGAAAAATACACAAAGGGGCAGCAGAAAAACCCAGAATAAACGAGTGAGACGAAAGAAAAAAGCCTCTTTTTTTTACCTGACTGGACATTTTGGAAATGGGAGCACTTCCTTGCAAATTCCAAAGGGAATAAAACAAGGGCACCAAGAAGTCGCAGACACCATGCCTGGTGCTCCTACGTGGCTGTCTCATAGCTTTAGGAGAGTTAGTATCTCCTGGGCACCTTTGTTTCACAGCTAGAAGGGAGTGAAGTTCAAAGTGATGAAGCCACTGGATGGGGTACTCAGTGAGCTGCGGTTAGGACCCGTGTCTCTTGAATGTCATTTTCCATCACATGTTGTTTTATAAATATGCAGAGGGAAGGGATAGATGTGCAATACACAAAAGCAAAAGAACAATAAACGAGTAAAGTCAGCTTGTACCGTGGGGTGGTTTGCTTGCTGTGCTTTGCTTTGTGCTAGCTTCCCTTGAAAAATGTACAGTGAGAGACAAATCAATAGCATTTGCACAACTTGATATAAATGCATTACTCATTTAATATTTATAGCTCCATAGACATCCTCAATTCCATTTTACTGCTTGGGAAAGAGAGGCTCAGTGAGGTGAATAAATGGCCCAAGGCCTCAGATGCAGTGCCTGGCAAAGTTGGGGTCCATACACAGGACTGTCTGGCTCCCATCCCTGCAGGCTTGAGGCTATGGGCCAGGTTGGAGCAGGAAGTTGTTCACCTCTGCGCAGGCACAGACTCCGAGACCGTTAGAGAGCACTGAGTTGAGCGAGGACAGGTTATTTTCTCCAAGTGAGCCCCCTTATAGCCAACACATACATTCCTGAGTTGTTTTGTGGGAAATCCAATTTTAGTAAATTGAATTTATTGTTATTGCCAATGGATATTCATGTGGCAAATGAGCCTGCTACTTTCTTTTTACCTGCTCTCTCTGTTGAATTGCAAATTCACAAATAAGCGTTTAAACATCCTGGGGGACCTAAGGGAATCTCTATTTTGTTTGTGCTTTGGTAATGGAATAACTATTTCCCAATGAATTCGATTTTGACATTTGTATTTCTGATATTAAGTATTAAAAACAAACAGGGTATAAGTCAAAGGGGTAAAGCTATGGGATAACAATGCAGAATAATGGGAAGTATTTTAAAGAGTCCTGGTTCCACCAATTATTAGTTCTGTGGCCTCTAGCTGGTTACTGGAAGGCTCTAAGCCTCAGGACTTACACATGTAAATTGCGGATGACAGTTATATCAGAGGGTTGTTTGATTATCAAATTAGATACAATGACATACGTAAAATCTCTGGATCCCTACGGGCACTCGGTAAATATATACGGGCATATAAAATGATAACAATCTACAACTGGAGCAATTAGCGATCTAAACTCGGAGATGGCAGGTAGCCAGGATGGAATTCCTACTTCTGAATGAATTATGAATCTCTCAGAAGCTTTGGCCAAGAATTTCAGTTTTCTATAAACAGGGAGAACAGGGCAAGTCAATCGTTATCATCCCAGACAGATGGGAATGTGATCTGCTTCAATTTCTCCATGTTCTCATCAAACAATCGCCATTTTGCGTTTGCGAATAGTTTTACCAACACAGTGATTCTCTCCCTTAGATCTTTACTGCCTCTCCTTTCCCATAATAACTTCGTTAAAAAGTGGCACTTTATAATATGTATTTGAGTGGGGTTTCCATCTTTGTTAATTAATTATGGTAGTTTGTTCGCAAAATAGCTGCAATTATTCTCCTCCTGGTGTCCATGTCCCATCACAACAGTGACTTTGCAGGTTCCCTTTCCCTTGTTCTGGATGATCTGGTGACCTGCTTTGGCCAACAGAATGGGGTGGAGGGGACGTGTGCCAGTTCCCAGCCTCGGGGCCTTGCGTGCATCTGGATGGTCCCTCAGACCTCTGCCCAGCTGCCGCGTGAAAAACCCGGATTACCAGGCTAGCTGTCTCCTCTCATGCCAGCCATCATCCAGGCAGATGACAGAAATTACAGCTGAACAGTCAGGCAAATATTTTGGGGCTGTGTTTGTGCATGGGACACACTTAGGTGTCTTTCTCACCAATAATCTTGTGTAGACATCTGGGTCGTATTGGCAATATCTGAAAAAACTGATTTCCATTGTTAACGATGACAGCATTTTACATTAGCAATTTGCGAATCTCAAATAGGGAAACTGAGATAGACACATCTGTGATATAAAAGCTCGACTAGGATGAGAGTCAGTAGCTTACAGGCCCTGTCGAATCCATTCATCCATAATGTTATTCATAGAGGCTGCAAACCAACCTTTAAAACATAAGGCATAGTGATGGGGTAGGGGGAAGAAAGACTAAGACAAAGAAAACATTTCTTGTTAACTTGGAAAATCTACAGATGTTTATTCTGATAATCAAGCCCCAAACCATATGCCCCCTTAAGAACGTTTGTTAATGGATCTCTAAGATCCTTCATGCGTAAGCATAAGAACTTGAGTTTGTTAGATGAATGAAGAAATTAAAGCTGCCTGGTTCTTTCAGTTGATAACCTAGTAAATAAGAAAAACCTTTTCTCTCTGTTGCAGAAGTCACAAAATGAAATTATGATCATAACATATTTAAACAGTCTAAAAGCATTATGTCTTATACAATTTTAATCTGCCTGGAACCTTTCCATGAAAGCATCATCAGTTTTATTTAAAAATGGCTCTCCTGCTGTTATTAATCCATGTGCCTTGCTGAGTACTCATTGCAAAAGTAAGGAAAATAAGAAATTGAATCTTCATCTTTTTATTAATAGATGTTAAAGTTGGGTGCCTTTTTCTCTGTACTGCCGAGCAAAACATCTTCACAGTTCTTGGGTTTATTTTAGGTTGTTTATAAATATTTTTAAAAACTTAAACTAATATTTATGTTTTTGACTATAAAAGCTACTCATGTTCACTGGAAAGTATGAGCCTTTGCATGGGGTTGGCAGAGCCAGGACAAGGGTGAGGCGAATCCCTCACTTGCCTCTTCCACAAAATTTAATGTGATATCAAAAAACTCAGTAGTATAAATAAATGATACAATGCGATATTTCAAAAAATAAAAAATCAGTGAAAAATAAAACCCATGATGAAAAAAATGTCAAGATTTTAAATAAAGACAGCCTCTGCCCTTGCACTTGTGTGAACCTTTCTCACTCACCTCACCCTAATCCTGGCCCTGGTTTTTAATAAAACTTTATTTACAAAACCAAACTGCTGGTCCACAGGCTACAGTCTGCCAATTTGATTTTTTAAAATATCACATTAAAATATTATTTATCTTGATTACTGAGATTTGGGGTTCCCCATTACATTTTGTGCCTGAGTGCCTTGCTCTGGCCCCGGGAGTTTGTATTTTATTCCAAGTTCAGATGGTAAGTTAATGAAGGTTTCAAAGCAAAGACTAACAGGATTTGATTTAAGTTTTAAAAAGATGGCTTTGGCTGCTGTGTAGATTAGGGGGAGAGGTCAAATGTGGGACCTGGGAAACTATTTAGGAGGTGGATGCATCAGTCTAGTGATTTGGCTTCAGTCAGGTCCAAGTCATCAAAGACCACTCTGAAGCAAAGATGGTGACCACGTCCTCATATCACATGTGATATCTCAGCATTTGTCTTACTCCTGTGATTCTCTCATGGTTGTCCCTCTACCTTACTGATTTCTCCTCAGCCTTGGGAACTCTGTCCTCTTCTGTTCTTAAACAATCTCTTGGTCTTAAATACCATCAACAGACATCTCCAGTACTGACTTTATCCCCTCCAAACACACATATCCAACTGCCAATTTGCCGTCTCCATTCACTGTCTAGTAGACCACACATTTAACAAGGCTGAAGGTCACCTTCATAGATGTTAAAGGTACCTGTCTTTCTTTCTGTCCTGTTGGAATTAGTCCAATCACAAATTTAGATGTTACAAAACATCTTCATATTTCTTTGGTTTCTTTTCAGTTGTTTAAATGGTTTTTTATGACACTTAATATATATATGTTTAGATTATGTAAACACCACATGTTCACTAGAAATTATGCCTACTCCCCAAACCTGTTACCCATCTACCTTCCAGTAGAGGATGGCACCACCATCCTACCCAGCTATTCAAGCCAAAAAATTAGGAGTCTTGCTTAATTCTTCTCTTCTCCTTGTCTCCCACATCCAACCCATTAGCAAGTCCCATCAATGTTGCCACAGTGCGCCCGCATTTTTCTGTAAATGAAGTCAGTATCAATCTCATTAGGCCTAGTAAGAGCATAGCTCCCGCATATCTAGGGTGGGGTCTGGCCCAGATAGAAGGAGCAGGTGTCGGGGGTCGGGAGGGAGAATGTGTGAATAGGAGTGTTAAATTCCCCCGTCAGGACACAGGGAGACAGGCTCGGCTTTGGGGAGGTGGAAGCTTCAGGGTGGAGGAACTGGTTTACGTGCTGGGCCTTCCCAGGTGGGACAGACTACAAGACGCCCCAGCTTTCAGGCCCATTATGCACACACTCTCTCTCCTGTCATTTGGGTCCGCACAGCTGGATCTGGGACCAGAGCAGGGAATGCTCTAGCAGACCGTGGTAGATGCAGTTAGCCAATCTTGGAAAGCAGGGTGATCTCAGCGAAGATGTGTCCAGTCATCAATCTGGGTTGGTGACAAACCTTGGCTGCAGCCCAGCATGTGTGGGCTCAGCATTCATGACCTGGCACAGGGCTGACACCAGGTGGCAGTGTACTGAAACCACAGGGTCAATTTTCCAAGCTAAACATACACTTCTCAAGTTCACTAATGCAGAAGCCACTTAACTAGTAGTTAGGTCTGTGGGTCCTGATGACATCAACCAAATAGAGTTTGATTCCTTGCTTTGTTATTTGATGTGGCGTTGAGGGTGGCTTTTATAGATTGTGGTGCTATGACTTCATGCTTTGTGATTGCAATATTCTACTTCTAGGGATGGTGTTAATTTTTTTACAGATCTGAGTGAATTCATCAATCATCTGCCTTTGAAATCAGTGAATTTATTCACTGATAAAAATAAGTGAATTTGATTTAGTAACTACTGATTTTGAATGCTCTTTGCATATCAAATGTAAGCTGTCATGACCCTATTAAGATGAAGAATTTTCATCTAAATGCTATTTTAAAATTCTAAATATTTACTTTACCTGCATTTTACTAAATACAGTGGTCTCTATAGTCTAAAATATTACATATAATCTCTATTTCACACTGAACTGTATGTTTGCAGTTAAAGGGCCCATTATTCAGGCCAGATGTTGTCATGTTTTTCATTAATCTTGTTTGTATCAAGTATTTTTTGGCAGTTCCCTGATACTCCACCCTTTGCTGCCACCATTAAATTTGAATAACTGCTGGAAGTGTCCCTAAAATGGAAGGAAATTGAGCGTAGAGCCTATGGGGGTATGTTTCTCTGTATGCAGAGCGTTCACTACTAATGGGCCCGCAGGTGAGTCTAATCCAGATATTCTCTAGAGGATGGAGGCAGCAGCTTAATTGCATAGACACTGTGCCTAGGACAACTTCCCCAAATACTCTTCCATCCTTTGGAAGAGGCAGACTTGTCATGTCTGAGCCTTCTCTCTGGAACATATATTTACCCAAAATAACTATGAACATCTGTGTATGCCTTTTCAGTTTGCAAAGCACTTGTAATATGTCGCTATTAACATGTTGCTTAGGATAGCAGTTCTCAACTTTAAATTTTTTCTGTAACACATGAGGGTGACATTGACATGTGTGACACATACATTGACGTACCCAGTGATGGGCTTAATTTTCAGAGTGACCATGCGCTATGGCTCGCACCCATGATCCCAGCTGTTTGGGAGGCTGGAGGATCGCTTGAGCCCAGGAGTTGGAGGCTGCAGTGAGCTATGATTGTGCCACTGCATTCCAGGCTGGGTGACAGAGGGAGACTTTGTGTCTATAAAAAAACAAAAAACAAAAAACTATCGAGTGGGATTTGCCAAAATTTTACATCTTCGCATCTTTCCTACTAGAGGAAGCTTGTTGGAATTTAATTGAGTGGGGCTGAAGTTACTGAGACAACCTTGCAACTTCTCTAATTTGCAAAGGTCAATCGAGGAACTTGGGTACTTGAGTCACTGTGAATAATAAACTGCTTATGACACACTTCACAACTGAAGACACACTAGTTTATCTCGACACTGCAGTTGTGAACTTAGAGCCTTGTGAGTAATGGCATTTCTCATCTAAAGATGAAAGATTTATGCAAGGCGAGGATGAGGTGCAGGTAGGAAATGCCGATAGAAGTATTGGTATTATTGGTGGTGGGGAGAAATGGTGCATAGAATTGCTGATTTATGCTCTCTTCTGGAAATCAATAGAAGTATTAGAACAGACAGAGTCAAGTGAATGAGGGTGAAAGATTGGCTTCTAAGGGATGTAAAGACATCCAGCCTAAACTGACATGTTTGCATTGTTTATTTTCATTTTATTTTCCTTTTCTTTCTTTTTTTCAGAGTCAGAGTCTCACTCTGTCACCCAGACCTGATAGAGTGTAGTGGTGTCATCATAGCTCACTGCAATCTCAAACTCCTGCACTCAAGTGATCCTCCTGCCTCAGCCTCCCCAAGTAGCTAGGACTACAGGTGCACACCACTATATTTGGCTAATTTAAAAAATATTTTTTGTCGAGGCAGGGTCTTGCTATGTTGCCCAGGCTGGTCTCAAACTGCTGACTTCAAGCAATCCTCCTGCCTGCCTCCCCAAGTGCTGGGACTACAGGCATGAGCCACCATGCCTGGCCATGCTTATAATTTTTTAAGGTAACATTTATTGAGTGCTTACTAGTGCCAGGCAGGATTTATGTATTTACATACATTTGCTCATTGAATCCTTACAACAAGTCTATGAGATCAGTTCTGCTTTCATTCCCATCTTACAGACAGGAAAACTGAGGAAAGTAAGGAAGGGAAAGATTAAATCACTCGCCCAGAGTATACTACAGTAAGTGAACAAGCTGAGATTTGAACTCAGGCAGTCTAAATTCAAGGTCTGTGGTCTAAATCATCATACTACTCTCTATCTCCAATTCTAGTTTGTTTAAATTTAAATTATTGTCCTAATTGTTTTCCTCACTTGACCTTGGCTTATATATATTTTCCATATATTTTTATGTGAGTAATGTACTTGAAACATACAAAGTTCATGTTTATGTTTTTAAAAAATCATGACATTTTTCGTGTTTTGCTTAATGGATACTTGTAAATATCTGAAAATAGGATTCTTCATACAGAATATTTGTTATCATTTATTCTACTTCTGCTTTGAACATTTGCTAGGTGAATGACTATATTAGTATTCTCATTCTGTGGTCTCTTAAGTCTAAACATATGTTTACTTATATAGGGTCTTTTTCATGCACTACCCGTGGATTGGAATTTTCAGAACAAATTTTGAACAGGCATGAATCTAAACATGGGGAGGAAGAAATATATAGTACTCAAAGGTGAGAAAAAACACCCTGTTCTTTCTATTACACTCTACTTGTATAGTTTCTTTGAATGCTACTCGTTTTCGTTGATGAAAAGAATAATTTAAGTATTCAAGCTGCATACTGTAAAGACACAGAGGGGACAAGTTACCAAGGACATAAAAAATACTTGGACATTGTAATACATCTAACTCCTAGAGATTACCTTAGCTATGGTATTAATACAATTTCTATTCACATTCATTTGTAAAGAACAAAATATCTGGAATTCCCACCACTTGGGGAATATCTTGTACTGGTGGTTGATTGTAAAATTGACATTATTGGCCCAGTGTGGTGGCTCACACCTGTAATCCTAGCACTCTGGAAGGCCAAGACGGAGGCAAGAGGATTGCTTGAGACCAGGTGTTCGAGATCAAACTCAAGTGAGCCTCCTGCCTCGGCCTCCCAAAGTGCTGGGATTACAGGCATGAGCCACCACACTTGGCCAAGGCTGGAAGTTTGAGACCAGCCTAGGCAACATAGCAAGACCCCTGTCTCAACAAAAAATAATAAAAAAATAGCCCAGCATGGAGCCCGTCGTCCCAGCTACTCTGGTGGCTGAGGCAGGAGGATCACCTGAGCCCACGAGTTTGAGGCTGCAGTGAGCTATGATTGTGCCACTGCACTCCAGCCTGGGTGACGGAGTGAAACCCTGTCTGTTAAAAAAAATGGCATTATTATTTTTCACTTAAAATTTCTTTGCTCCTCATAGAGTATGCTGCATGGTTGCAATTGATTGTTCAGGGCTATGATATAGCATATTGTAGTTCATGAGCTTATGGCTGTAAGAGAAAAATAGGAACATATTTTGTACTTTAAATTCTCCACGTAAAATAAAATAAACATGATGTGTTTTTTAAACATGGTAGCAAAACATAAATGTGTTTTGAAAAACATGGTGGCAACAAAGGGTATGGAAGAGCTGGGGCTCAGGATAGAAGGGGTGAAGGGTGAGCATTTTCCAGGTGGGTGTCCACAACGATGGTTCTGAGGTCAAGCAGAAAGCAGCATGAGGGTGGGACAGTGAGGGACACCCCCCTAGGTCCAAGCACCCTCCGTCTTTTTTCCCTACATTAGTTCTGCAAGAAAGAAGACTTTGCACCGAGTTTTCACTATGAATCGCAAATACAAACTTTTCTGGTCTTTAAGGAACCTCTGAGGGAATTGTCCTTGTCCAGTCCTTCCTTTTTAAAGAGGAAGAAAATGGTCCCTAAAGAAGTGGCTTTGAAATGCAAAGGGCACTAGACCTGGGTCAGATGATTCAATTAGTGCCTTTTTTCTGCATGTTCTGACCTGTGTGATCTTGGGAAAGCCATCAGCCTCTCTGGCTACAGCTTCCTCGGCGGTAACATTATGATAATCCTTCCTCCAGGCGCTAGGAAGATTAAATGGGATGATGTATAACAAATCACTGTGGAAACGACGAGCAGTCATGCAATCATTGCTGTCAAGTCACTTCTACAGCAGGATCTGGGCTTTCACTGGAATGCAAGAAATTCTGGCCATTTTGTATAACTAATAGTCAAACAGGTACGTTCTGGTGCCTATAAATCTTCTTATATGCTTCTTTCCCTCGCAACATAAAGTATAAACCATTCTTGCTTGTTCTCAGACTCCCCTTGAAGAAGATTTGAAGAGAAATTGTGCTTTTACCCAACAGATCATTTCTCTTCTCTGCAATTGCCCTCACCAAGGATTACCACAAAAACCTGTATCCTTCTCTGCAGCAAGCAGGGGGCTGTCATTTTAGGGATGACTCTTTCCTTCGGAAAGAAATTCCTCTGAAGCTCTGAATGCTGAATTCAAAACATCGCTGATGTCTGGCCAGGTTTGCCTTTTAAAGAAAGGTCACTGCTGTGAGGGACGGAGCTGTGTGCAGGGCCCCAAATTGGGTGGGATCAGATTGACAGACACACCGTTTCACCAGAAAGATTTTGATGGATAATAACAAGCTTTCTTCTTCCAAGGGTGTGTTTAATCAGACAGCAACAAGATCTAAACACACCGTTTCCCAATTCTCTCTCCCTCCACAGTATTATTTCTTTGGCATGTTTAGAGTGAAAATATGTTTTTGTGGCTTTTACAGCCTTAACAATATGGCTGCAACCAATCTTCCCAGTCATGTATTTCCCACAATTCCTTCCCTCACCCTCAAACATAAATGTCCACACGCACACACGCACTGAGGGAAAAGCTGTCAGTGCTTTGGTTGTAGCCCTTGTCTGGAATACTATCCTTGGCCGTTCCCCTGCTGAAGTCTGTCAAATTTTTGTCCATCCTTGAACTCTCACCTCTTTCATGAAGCATTCCAAGATTTTCTCTGATAAAATTAATTTCCTTTTCCTTCTTTCTGTGAGGATTCCTCTATTACAGTAGTGTTCACAGCCTGCCTTGATTAGCAATTTATTTTTATTTCTGCTTCCCTACTATGTTATGAACTCTTCTTTGACAAGGAGCAAGTCTCAGGCATCTATGTCTCCCCCACAGAAACTAAGCACTTAGTAAAGTTATCTGGAGGAATATTTGGCTGTTGAAACTCTTCAAAGCTGTCCTTTTTATCACAGGGAACTTACAGACGGTCTGTATTGGGGTTTCTTACATCTTCTTTACTGGAAAATGTGTCCAGAGAGGACAAGTCCTCAAACAGGTCTCTACAATTAGAGAAGCCAGGAGCACTGGAAAGGATGAGAAGGTTGTGGATATGCATGGCTATGTTTTCACGTGGCAGGTGTCCCTCAGACAAGGTGGGGCAGCAAACACTGCTTAGACCAGGATGATGGCTTAGGAATGCCATGGAGGGGATGAGGAAATGGGGCATTAAAGGTAATTTAAGGGTAGGGTAACATGAAAACACACAAACACAAGAGAACGTTTCTGGATTAAGATGAAAGGGGGTAATAAACAAGATTTATTACTAGCAGAAAGGAATTATTACCAAATCAATCAATTGTGTGCCATTTATATCTCTATTATTAACTCCAATCCTTTCGGTGAATGTCGGTTTTCACCTCTATACGAATCATTAGCTCCTATCAGTGGATGGGAAAGTACTTGATTTCACAAGCAGTCCAAAGAGGAAGCCTGCAATAAACAAGGTTACAGGGGTGTCTCGCTCCAGTGGGCCAACATCTATTTTATAGTGCATATTCAGATAAGGATTTGTGCACCCTGAGTTTGAACCACTATCTTCCTCCATTTGGTGGTCGTGGCAGGGGTGCTGTGGAAGGCAAGAAAGGAGGATAAAAGATAAGATGAGAAGCCAACTTGCCAAGACAACTCTATTCACTAGTTCTCATAAATAACAATGGTGCTAGCATTAACTAAAGTGTCATACATTGCATTTAAGCAGTGGGAGGTCATTAGTTTATATAACAGACATAACAACCCATTAAAATAGATATTATTATCTTCATTCTCCAGATGGGAAATAGAGGTGCAGCAAGGTTAAAAAAAGTTGTTCTGAGGCCATCCAAGTAATCAGTGGTATTGCCACACCTGTCTGATTCTAACAAAGAAGGAAAATCTGCCAAATAGCCATAACACATTTCAAAAAAGTTAGATGAAATGATTGCAGAGAGGTAGAAGGAGATTAAATAGAGAAATAGAAAATGAAACAAAACAAAACTGCCTCCCAAATCCAAGTAGCCAAAGGACTTGGATGCCACTTATGGAGAGAATTTCAAAACACAAGAGAAAAAGAGAAGGTAAGAAAAAGAATCAATTTGGCTAAAACTAGATAGAACCTGCACCAACATAATAGAAAGCTACAAAGCAAGGAAACGAAACCAGGTCACTTAAGAAGTGAAGAAAATAAAATTCACCTGTAGAAAGAAAGCCCAAAATAGGAGACTATTTTTAAACAGGAATGAATTGGAATAGGGTAAGCATTATTTAATTCCATCAGATAGAAAAACCGAGGTAAACACTGACTCACTGACAAAGAAGGACATCTAGTTAAAGAGGACACTTTTAAGATGAAGGAGTTAGGGCTGGTTATTGGGTTTTATGTTTTTAAAACAATCTATAAAAAGGGTCAATCTGTATTCAGTTTCACAGACTGTGTACCACCCACATGTGTTGGCACACTGGGAATGCTAGAATAGGGAAGGAAATGACTCAAAAGTTATTTAATAAAGCTGATTTCACTCAAATTGTCTGAGCCTAAAGATATTTATTCCAAAATAAGAGGGCTTAGTGAATTTTACCATGATTGATTAAAAACAAAAACCCAGTAATTCTTTGGAAGATGTGGGTGATGGGAAATGTGGACATCATTTGGAAAAGTTCAAGGTCAAGGATCGGTCAGACCAATTTAAAAACTAGAAGGGAAACAGTGCCAAATATTAGCCAACTTGTGAAAACCTCAAGTGTTCAGAGATTTGGAGCTCTAGTTAAACAGCTTTGATAATCAGGGCATACAAAACTTTATACCCTTGAGATGGGATAGTAGGCTTTTTGTATTTGCTTTTATGATGAACAATGAGAAGTATTAAGCTTTCCTTTGTTTTTTTTCCCCCAGATAATATATGTTGATCTTCAGCTTGAATCATTATGCACAAAAATTTGTTGGGCATTTCAAAGTTGACAGAAAGATAAGAAATATGAGTGCACTTTTAAAAAGAAAGCACAGATGTTATACCATACTGCTTTTTAGGCCACTAGAACCATATGTTCATGATAAGAGGTGGGGGAAGGAGGCTGGTGAGAATGCTATGTTTGGACTTCAGTGTGGGTTTTCTTTCAGCATTTGAAAATCACTGCCAAAAATACGGTCTAGTACACACTGACATTTGGAGAGAGTACAACTGGATCAAAGGCTTCCTCAAACGCAGGTTTCATTTGGTCACCAGTACTATCATGCTCAAGCATCTCTGTACAATCAAATATTTCTTAGGTCCAGCCAATAGTCCAACTTATTCCCAGTGGCATGTGACTCAACAAAGAAATACGGCCAGTGCATAGAAATAAGATTTAACACCTGGCCCAGAAAGAGCTTGTCCAATTAGCACAGTTTGCCAGGTGGTCATTTTGGATCTAGCTCCAAGAAGAGTGACACAGTCTAGGAGCATCCCTCCAAATTAGGTAAGAATTCAAAGCAGCGTGGATCTGCGGTAGTTGCCCAGTTGCTGGCTATTCTGTACAGCATGTCACAATTGCAGGCAAGTCTCATAACACCATGGCTAAGGAGCACAGGACCTGGAAGCAGACGGCAGAGTTGAATCCTAACACTGACTGGGTATGACCAACAGTGTAACTGCTCTAAACCCTGGTCCTCATGGGGAAAAGGAATATTGGGTTCTACGTCTTGGACTATTTTGAAGATGGAAGGAGATAACTCACACAGAGGATCTTGGCACCTGGTAAGTGCTCAATAAATGTTAGCTCTTATTAGCAGATTCTTTGGCAGCAGACTCAAGGGCTGAAAATGTAAGAAAACAAAGACGTAATACCTCCAGAAGACAAAAAGTAATGGTACTAATTGGGTCTCAGGAGTCTATGCTGGCAGCAAAGAGGATGGATGCTAAAATGATCTCGTCTGCTAGGTAAGAGAAACAGAGCCCCAAATGGATTTCTGCAGGGACACAGCACAGGGAAGTTTAAGAAGTAGTGATCACATGAAGACGAAGAACAACCCAGTGAGTGATCACAGCCGCCATTTCTCTAGGCTGCCATGTGCTTGGCCTGCAAGTTGTGGACCAGCCCCAATAATCTGCCTTGTGCACCAGCCTCCCATCCCAGGGAGACAGCTTGGATGTGATGAGTAGGGAGCAGCCTGTGGCTATGAAAGGGAGCAGAGAGCAAAGCTGACTGACCAAATGGGAATTGAAGCTGTGACCTTGGCCTCATTAAAAACAGTCAGCAATGTCCTTGAATGGATCAGTTTTTCACAGACAGGCAAGCCATCTGCAGAGAAAACAAAGCATGGCATGTACACACATGCAAATAAAAATATAAAAACAAACAGCAACCAAGACTTACAACTAAAATAAAAATTAATTCACAGGTATTTTTACAAACAAGCTTCTATTTCTGTGTGTGTGTGTGTGTGTGTGTGTGTGTGTGTGTGTGTGTCTGCGTCTGCGCACCAGCATCAAATAGACTTCTATGAAGTCGATTCTGTCTGCAGGGTTGAAATGCTTCTGAAGTGGAGAACTATTACTATATCTTATATTTGAACAGACCTCATAGCTAAGTGGTCAACTTGCATTGATAGCATGTCTACACCCCTCACAGATAAATAATGTGCTGCCTTCTAAATTTTGAAAATGGAAAAATTAGTACCTCTTCAGAAATAAGCTCAGATGTGGACCTAACAGTATTAGGTAGCATAGATCTAAAGCCTCGATTACATTTGCTTTTCTATTATGATGTGGAATAAGCCCTCTTAGTAAAGCTACAACACCCCAAGCAGGAGGCACATCAGTAATAATAGCACCTAACTGTAATGATGCAGATGTTATATTCAGTAATGGTACTTACTAGCTACTACTCACTGTTATAAGCACAAGCACCTTACCTATATTGCCTAGTTTAATTCTCACAACAACCCAGTGACAAAGGTGATATTATTATTCCTCCTTTATAGACAAAAAATACGAAGCAGAGAGAAATTCGGTAACTTGGCCAAGGTCATAGGGTGAGTAGAGTGAGGACTGAGCTCCAGGCAGCCTGACTCAGAGCCCCGTTCCTAACAGCACTCCACACTGGAGCCCACGTGGTCTCTGGGGAGGAGCAAGAGATGACATTAGGCGCTAAGGAACTTAGTTTGCTGCTGGGAAATCCTCTCCAGCCACCCCCCATCTTCAGGGTTTTCTCTCCCTTTTCCCCATTCTCTCCCTAGAGTGTTACTTTATGAGGGTTAGTAAACAAACTTCCACTACTTTGGGTAGAAAACCAAAGGTTAGGTCAGAAAACCAAAATGAAAACACGGAGCTGTCAGGACCCCTGGAGATGATCTAAACAATGCCTTTATTTCATAGATGAGGAGACAGAGGGCCCTAGCAAATTACTGGGACCATCAAACTGCTGACGGCATGTGTGGTAGACAGTGTAGGTGTTACAGGTTTCCTCATGATGTGCTCCACAAGCTCCGGCAGCTGTGTTCTTGCAACTTGGTTTTCATCCTTGACCACAATTATTTCTCTCAAAGACAACTTGGTTTCCTCCCCCTGTGAATCTTGGTTCTTCCCTTCCATTTGGGCAGTCCTCTGCGAGCGAATCCTTACTCCAGTAAACTGCTTGATCACAGGAGCTACCTGCCATGCTTCGTTCCCTAACACTACACTCACTAAATGTCTTGCTTGGAGAGATAGTCCAAATCCATTTGAATCTCTAATGCTAAAGCTAATTGGTAGTACCTTATATTTAATCTGTATGTGATTAGCGATTGTTGATTACAATACTCTCACCTTTCTTTCATTTGTTTTAGAGGTAGGGTACTTCTCCAGTTCCTGGCTTGTTGGTTGGTGAAGGAAAAGATTTAGAATTTGATATTGCTGTGGCAGGCTAGATAATGGCTCCCAAAGATGTCATGTCTGTCCTAATCCCAGGAACCTGTGAATATGCTACTTTACATGGCAAAAGGGACTTCATAGATGTGATTAAATTAAGAATCCTGAAATGGGGAGATTATTTTTGATTATCTGGTTGGGCCCAATGTAACCACAAAGAAGGAGGCAACAGAATTAGAGAAAAAAGGAGGCGTGACTATGGAACCAGAGGTTGGACTGGTGCACTTTGCAGATGGAGTAAGGGGCCACAAATGAAGGACTGTAGCTCGGTCTCTGGAAGATTGAAAAGGCAAAGAAATGAATTCTCCTCTGAAGCTTCCAGAAGGAACATATTCCTTCCAATATCTTTATTTTAGACTTCTGAGCTCTGGAACTTTAATATAATCAATGTGTGTTGTTTTAAGCCACAAAATTTGGCGTCATTTGTTATAGCAGCGATAGGTATCTAGTCCAACCACCCCAGTTCAGATCCTCATGCCTGCTCAAAATCGATGTCCTTGGTTTCAGCCTTTCCTATTTGCAGTTTATCCCGTCAGATTCAATGATCATTTGTCCATTCGATTCACTTAACTAGCAACTACTGAGCCCCTAACACGTGCCAGGCACTGTGATTAGGTGAGCAGAATGACGGGGCCAGCCTTTTGCTGCTTGTGCTTGTGCCATTCTTCTCACCTTTTACGTCCTGTCCCAATATCTGCCAGGTAAAAGGCAATCACCCTCTGGGGCATCGACCTGGCTTTGGTTCACCCCCAGTGTTTTGATTTCAGACCTCGAAACTGACTAATCATAAACTTCTCTCCCCTCCGGCTGCCTCATTGCCCACTCCCCGAATGTCGGACACATACAGCCAAGTTGTAAACCTGTTTCCCTTGAGGACAGAGGCTTTTTACTCCCAGGGCCAAGCCTCAGATGACAAAGGGAGCAGAGCAAACAAGATGTGTCACTGAAATGTCCCTCAGCAGCCTGGCCAGGAGGGAGCCCACACTCTCATGAGCACTGTAGCACACTGATGTTCTCTTAGGACCTTTGATCGTGTGCCACCTTTGATTATGATCAGAGAAGTAAGATTGTCTGCTCTCTTCTACTAGTTTATAATCCTTTTGAGAATGGAGACTGATTCATATAGGTGACTTACTTGGTGCCTGACACATGGTGGGTGCTCAAGAAGCGTGCTGAAGGAATGAGCCTACGAGCTAGCACTCATTGTGGATAGACATCCCTGCCAGTGTATGCTCACATCCTTGTGACTTCCCAACACTGATTAACAATCTTCATTCTGAAAGCTTTCTTCTCAGCTGCAAAGTTAAACTACTGAAGTTACCCGGATAGTCACACTCACAAGCCTGATACACATTATCAAATATCAGTAGAATCTTGAGCTTGGAGTTGAGTTTAGAGTTTACTCCAAGTCCTGACTTTACCCTTGTCATTCTTCTATCACCATGCCTGGAGCCTGGCACAATGCCTGGCATGTAATAGGTGAGCCATGTATGTTTGTGGAATGAATATCCCAGTCTAACGGTTGGTACCCTGGCCAGGTTACATCTGTGCTGGGATCTCACTAATGCCTTGTGTCCAGTCTCACCTACTGGTCCTTGGAGTTGCCATCTCAGTGCCAAGGTGTTTTGTGAGTGATTTCACCTCTATGCCAGACTATATGTCTGATTTTTAAAAACAGCTTTATCAAGGTATAATTTACATACAAGTCATCCATGTTAAAGTGTACCATGAGATGAGTTTTGGCAACACGTGAAAGTGTACCATTTGACGAGTTTTGGCAAATGTCAGTGGTGTGTAACCACCACCACACTCATGGTACAAAACATTTCCATCACTTCAAAGAAGTTTCCTCATGCCTTTTTGTAGTCAATCCCCTCCCAACCCCTGGTGCTAAGCAACCACTGATCTGCTTTTGGTTACTACAATTTAGCCTTTTCTAGACTTTCATATAAATGGAATCATACGGTCTTTATATCTGGCTCTTCCACACGTTTCTGAGATGTATCCATTCCACTGCTTCCATATGCACGAGTTTGCCCTCTGTCTTGCCTGGGTCTTTGGCTTTGGCGTGTTCCTGGTATTTGGCCTGCCTGCCTTGCCCTTTGGCACCTGTGTCCACCCAGAAAGCTGAGGGTTCCTAAATCATGGCCTTTTCTCCTGTGTGAGAGACCACGGCTTCTGACCACCTGGAGAACCTACCCTTCTCCTTGCTTGGTTAGTGGTACCATTTCTCTCTGCCTACTTAGTTGCCCTAGTGAGGAATGTGGAAGTTCTCTTCCACCTTTATTCTCTCTTAGACATATTATCTGTGAATTTCATTCCAGGTAAAGGAAGGGGGCATGGCAAAATATGGTATTGATGTTGTTCTAACAACACTTGGCTGGCAGGTCTGAGAACCTTGCACCAGCTGGTAATTCTCCATGAGCTCCTTGAGGGTAGATGTCCTTTCACATTCACCCATGAGTAGCCTTTGAATCTGTCCCCACTGTCCTCAAGCCAGCTTATCATCATAATTCCATGAGTCCACTAATGTCCAACTGCTTTGCTCAGACCAGGCGTGTTCCCTCTGGCCATCTTAATGACTGGTATAGGCTCTCTATGCTCATCAGTGCAATGCAAGGATGAGTGTTTACTGTGGGAACAACAAAAGGGACCTTACAAACCAGGTCTGCACATGCATATGAGTGATCATTCTCATTTTCTCGGGTCAGAACACAGAAAAGCCACTCTCCCCATGGGCAGTGATTGCTTACTGTCTATAACCTCATTATAACCTGTGATTCATATTTGTTTTAGACAAAACAAAAGAAAATAATTTTCAAGTAATGTCCGAATAGTTCATTCATCTTGAAATTACAATTCCAGGCCGTCACACATCTGTAACAGTCTCAAATTCAGAAGTATAGAAAAAGAAATATGTATCACTACACAGGGAAAATCCTTCACAAAGCCCATCAATTTATCACTTTAGTAGTGCATAGAAAATGAGCTAATGATTTAACACTCTCAGTTATCAGGGGTCTTAGGTAGCCTTTCATCATGCCTAAGTAGCTTCAGACAGAAAATTAGAAGGTAATGAGACCGCTGGAAGCTGACCCATTGGCATTCTAAAGACATAGAAGCTAATAGCAAGACAGGCAGATATTTTCTGAGACATCTCTACAAGAGCACAAAGTATTTTCAAATATGTTCAGAAATGAAAGGCTAAATTAAGAAAAGGTTAAATTATGCCATATGTACTCCATTTCCCAAGCAGGGAAGTGTGTAATGAGTACTCCTTAGAAAGACTTCCATCAGGAACAGCACTTAAAGTGAATAGATTTCAGTTATCTGGAAAATGCACTCATTTATAGTTCTTATTTGGTGATAAGGCTGGATATATAAGGCATTAGTGCATTAATTGGTAAAAGATTTTATTCACTGCAGATTTATGGAGTTGCCCAGTGATATGAGCACCAGTCATATAAACTTCCTCTAAGAAAGCACAAGACTCTCCGAAGGCTGCTGGCAAGTGGGTTTTGAGTCCCCTGTCATTTACAATTGGTGGGTGGAGGTTGCCTGAGTGCTGTGCTGAGAACGATTTTGATTCATATCTGGCTGCACTCACTGGGAGAGGCTGCTGAGACTGACTGGTGATGTCGTCCATGGGCATGGGAGGAGGGCAGAGTGGCTCGATAATCGCGTGTTTAACATTCTAATCTGAAGGTGCCATACGTGACTGTGAAAAAGGATCATGGGTGGCCATAGCTCTGACTGCCCCCGCAGAACCTGAATCACTTTCTCCCGGTTGGATTTCTGAAGCTTGGTCTGCAATTATGACTAGTGGGCCCTTTCAGGATTGTTTGTGCAAGACCTCAGACTGTCAGTTTCAATAATGTGAACCAGACTGTGAACCCGGGGAATGGATCATTTCCATAGAGAGAGCTTCCATTGAAGTCAAATTGCTTTGTGAGATACCACAATGGGCAGAATACAAAGTCTCTGTGGTTGCCAAGACTACAACCAATACAAAAAATGAAAATAGAAATACTAAAAACTTATACCTATGAATTATGGATTGCCATGTGCGGTTAATTCTGTTAGATTTATACCAGTCTGATTTTATCCCCTATTTGCAGCAAACACAACCTATGTTATTTATTTTGGCCTTCAGAACTCTAGGATTATCTTTGCTTGTGTTTGACCAGTTTAAAAATGTGTATTCTAATGTTTCACTTTGCATCCCAAGTTTCTCTCTTTTTTTAACTCAACTCTTTTATTATATCTTGATTCCAAATACCCTCTCTGAAATCCCTTTCCTACCACTCCTCCAAGTGTATCGACTTTCCTTAGTCTCTTTCCTAGATTCCCACTTTTCCTGTTTGGAAAATTCCTATTTTTTTATTCTCCACCTTTGGAGCCCACAGACCAGACCGACTCTGCTCCTGCGTTCCTTGTTCTTACCTCTCTGGATTTTCTTTCCAGCTCCTTTGCCTTTTGAAATCTGATGTGTAGCTACGGTTTTCTTTCATTTCCCACCCTCCAGTTCTCCCACTTCTTTGTAACTGTGGTAGTCGTGTGCCTCGGTTTCTCGTTTGCTACCTGCTCCCTACCCCCAACTCCTGCGCTCCACATGTGCTGTAGCTGACTCCCTTCCCTGTAGTCTGTCCTCCCACCTCCTCGGGGACCTCGCCCACACCCACATGCAGGTGTCCTTTGTTTCCCTGGCTTCCTTCCACGAGGGCGACTCTCCCCTGGCCCTTCAGAAACTCCAGGTACCTGCCTTCTGTATGGTGGCAGTTGGTTGGCTGGCGGCTCTGGCTTTCTTCCCTCTGCAGGGGCTGAATTACTGCCCACCTCTGCCTTCTAAGTGTTGGCTCTCTCAGCTCCAGGCTGTAATCTCAACTCAAGCTCAGAAGAACCTTTAAACAACTACACATACTTAAATGGGGCCATTATGAGGAGGAAAGAAGAGTCGGTTTACATTCAGAACATGACATCTATGCTGCTGTGACCTGGAGAGTAGTCTATCTGTCGTGTATTGAGTGCTGTGCTTTAGTGCAAACTCAGCCAGGTGTTCCACATCCATTGCCATTATTGTTCTAAGTCTCATTTCCCCATAAGCCCTTCTCTTGTCTCATACCCACGCTCTCATCTGTACCACCAGATCTGCTCCTGGTTCCCTGTGTGTTCTTTGTACAGTCCCACCTTTTGACTTTGCTCAGGCTGTTGCTTCCACTTACCCCCAATCTCCATATGCCCAAATCCTATTTTTTCAAGGCTCAGCTCAAATACCACCCTTTCCACAAAATCCTCTCAGATGTCCCACTACAGATCCAGCAGCCTTCACATGACTCTTAAGACCTTCACTGATTTCTGCTTGCATCGGGAGTTATCTGTGTCCTGCTGGACTGAGTTCGCAAGGACACCAACCAGAGCATCTCTCAAAACAACATGCATCAGGCACTGGGTTGCTCCTAACTCCACTAGGGGAGATGACCCCAGCCTTTGCACAAGCTGCCCCCTGGCTAGGAGAGGTCATGAGTGTTGAAGAACATTCACTTGGGTTGATGAATCAAAACGACCAGAAAACATTGTTGGGGAAAAGGCCTGTGTGTATATTTGTGCCCATTCACAAAAATGACACCTGCACCTCTCACATTTTCTAGGGTCATAAGGTTGTGGTGGGGAAGGTGGGTCACTTGAAGATGATCAGAACTCATAATAAAATAATAGCTAATATTTATTATTACTATGTGCTGGGCACTGAGCTAAAAGTCCTATGAGGCAGGCACTGTTATTATCCCCAATTTACAGCCAAGAAAACTGAGGCTTGGGGAGATTAATGGGCTGTGCTAATTGTTCTCTTTTACGCCTCCGTATCCAGTCTCCACCCTCATTAGCCTGCTTGGTGCTCCAGGAGGCCAACCATTAGTGCTGCAACCATAGGCTCCTGCCCTGGGCTTCCTACCAGACTCAATGGGAGGCACCAGCAGGAGATCCAAGAGACCAGGGGCTGGGAGGAGAGAGAGGTCATGGATTTTTCTAGCTCCCTCCTGGGAGGTAAACAGCCAGGGCCTGCATTTCTTTTCCCAAGGCCACACCTCCTGTCTGGTAGGCCTTTTTACAGCCATGGGTATCAGAGGGTCCCAAGTGCTTCACAGAACCCTTGCTGATTTCCCTGAACCTTATTGTAATGGCTTGAATTATGCCCCCTCAAGAAAGATATCTTGAAATCCTAACCCCCCACACCTTAGGACATAATCTTATTTGGAAATAGGGTTGTTGCAGATGTGATTAGTTGAGATAAGCAGTGGGGAGAGCCTAATCCAACGTGACTAGAGTCATTATAAGACGATGGCCACGTGAAGACAGAGAGACACACAGGGAGAACAAAGGCAGAGACTCTAGTTATGTGGCTGTACCCAAGGAACGCCAAAGGTTGCTGGTCACCACCACGAGCTAAGAAGAGGCAAGGAAGGATTCCACTACAGGTTTCAGGGGGAGTATGACCCTTCTACTAATAACACCTTGATTTCAGACTTTTAGCCTCCAGAACGTCAAGACAGTTATTAGGTTATTAAGTATGAAATGTCCAACTTCCTTAAATACTAAGTTTGACAGTTGATAGTATCTCTGACATTTCACTTTGACAATTCTTGTTTTATGTTTATTGTGAAGGTACATCCTCATTCTTTCAAATGCATGGTCTGGCTTGTGATTATCTTTCAAATCTTTTTTAGAGCAATTTTTGTAAACCATGGATAAGTCAAAAATTCCTGTTATTTTCGAATATGAGTTCTGTCGTGGAACCAATGCTGTGCAGACAGCTTGAAATATCAAAGAAGTGTTTGGGAAGGATGTGGCTAATGAATGCACAGCATGTTGAGTTCTGGAAGCTCCATTCTGGTGGTTTTAATCTTGAAAATGAGCTACATGGGTGACCTGAGGCCAAGGTGGATAATGATGAGCTGCAAGTTGTAGTAGAAGTGAATGCATCTCAACCTACATGTGAATTAGCAGCAAGGTTTCATGTTACTATTCCAATATTGGACTATTTGAAACAAATCAGCAAAGTAAAGAAGCTGTATAGATGCGTACTGCATGAATTAAATGAACATCAGAAAAGAAATCGTCTCAAAGCTTGCCTTTCTTTGCTGTCATGACATAAAGGTGAATCATTTCTACACTGTATTGTTATGTGTAATGAAAAATGGATTCTTTTTGACAATTGCAAGCATTTGGCACAATGATTGGATAAAGATGAAATACTGAAACACAGTCCAAAATTGAAGATTCATCAAAAGAAGCTAATGGTGTCTATTTGGTGGTCCAGTGCTGGTATTATCCACTACAGCTTCATGAAATCTGGTCAGTCCATCACAGAGGATGTCTATTGCAACCAATTGGATGAAGTGATAAGGATGCTTGTAATTAAGTAGCTGAGATTGGTCAATAGAGACAGGCCAATTCTCTTGCAAGACAACACTCAACCACATGTTGCATAAACAACACTGCTCAAACTACAGAGGCTGGACTTGGAAACTCTCTGTCATCCACCGTGTTCACCAGCCCTTGTACCAATGGACTATCACTTCTTCCAGGCTTTGGACCACTTCTTGCAAGGAAAAATATTCAATCCTCAACAAACTGTGGAAAATGCCTTTTGAGATTTCATCATCACTCACTCTCCAGGCTTCTTTACTGCTGGCATAAGCAACCTGCAGTTAAGATGGCAAAACTGTATCTATAGTTTAGGCACATCCTTTGATTAATATTACTGCTTCCTATTTGAAATATAATAAACTAAACTTTTGTTTTGAAATTGGACATTTCATATTGGATGGGTGAAGTGTACATAGTGCTGTGTTAACTCCATCAGTGCCATTTGGCCTGAGCTAGTGTTACAGACTGTATTTTTGGTGTTGATGACATGCCTGATTTTTTGCTCTCAGACCACGTGGGTCTATGTTAACTGGCAAGAGCCAGGAGGAAGAGGAAGCACTTAAGAATGCTGATTTCCTGAAAAGGCACAAACACACCTGGAGTGGTACAAGTGGAATCAAGGTCCATGGAGGTCAGGGTTTTCAAATATGCTCACGAGCCTCTCATGAGTACCATCAACAGAACAGCCAGGCAAGAGCTCAGGTCCCAACCTCTGTTACCATCAGAGCCTAAAACTACAGGACAGTGTGTTCATTTTAAGGTGAATAGGCAGGGAATTATGAGGGGACCAAGCCCCTTTTGAATGCAAATAGGTTGGCCACTTGGCAAGCTACAGTTCTTCCAGATGAAAAAGAAATAAAAAGCAAACAGATGAAAGGTACAGATCTGAAAGTTTCCCTCTGACTGTTCTGCCCTCTGGACCATCTTGGAGCCTCTGTCTTCCTGTATCCCAGCTCCTGCCCTAGGGAAGCAGGTGGAGGAAGCTGCTGTCTGAGTAATTACTGCTCTACCATTTCTTTCAAGGATGGCACTATTTTTAGTAGAAGTGACTTATTCATACAAGTAGGTATGGGCAGGGGGTGGTGGTGGGAGCTTCTTAGTGATGACTTAACCCTTATGTCTTGCTGCACTTACATTTATCCTCATGCTTTATCCCTTCTCTTGATGATCGCCACACACCAGTTTTAAGGATGGTGGCTCCAAGTCGTCCTGAGAAGGGGGACAGGGGAGGCTAGCAGTTCAGAAATGGGAAAAAAGATTGAGCAATTCTTCTTCAGATGCCTTATGCTTTGCTATGGAGTGATAGAGAGTTGTATTAGGAATTGGAAGATTCAGAAGCCTTGGGGTGAAAGTATTTCTTTGTGGAAAGGCTGCTTCCTGATCCTGAGCATCCATTTTTCCTCTTGTGAAAGGGAAGCTTATACCAGAACTTTCAGCACAACCAAGACCACCACCAAGCTTATGGGTGCTCAGCGCTGGGCAAAGTGCTTCACAAACTATCTCATGTAATCCTCATGACACTTTTATGAGACAGGGAGTGTCATTATCCTATTTTACAGATAAGGAAGCTGAGGCTTAGAGAGGTTTTGTACTTTCCTCAAGGTAGTAAATAGCAAAGCCTAAAAAAAAAACAAAGCCAGGCTTGGAACTCAGGTGAGTCTGAGCTCAGACATCTAGTAATTCTGGCCCAGCAGGGCGTGGCTAGCACTCCAGAGCCTACCAGCTAGTGATCTTGCTACAAGAGCTAGTTTTTGAACATTTGTGCAGTCCTTTCCATTTGGGATTAATGCCTTCCTCTGTCGTGAGAAACTCCATCTTTGTGATTCTGCGGGCTTGCTGGTAAAAGTCCTGCCATGACCAGCACTGAACTGCACATCCTGAGAAGACAGGGGTAGTGCCTGGCACAGAGTAGGACCCAAGTACTTATTCTTAACGTTCTCTCTCCTCAAGTCACACTGACCTCTGTTCTGCTGGTTTGCAGTGGTTGCCGTGCCCTATATTGTTTACCTTCCAAGGTAAGCACACATCCCTCAACTAATTCACAAGTGCTTGGACAGAGACAAGGATTACACCTTGATTCTCCTGCAGAATCCACTGAGATGCTTGTAGTCCCCAAGCCTGGAGTTCCTTCCAGGCCTCCTTGTCTTGGTTCATGTTGTTACTTCCACCCAGAATGTTCTTTCCCCTTCTCTTTTGAGAAGTACCGCCTGTTCTCAAAAAGCACCCTGTCCTCTGCCACCTCTCAATTTTATTTATTTATTTGTTTTTGAGACAGAGTCTCACTCTGTCGCCCAGGCTAGAGTGCCGTGGTGTCAGCCTAGCTCACAGCAACCTCAAACTCCTGGGCTTAAGCGATCCTCCTGCCTCAGCTTCCTGAGTAGCTGGGACTACAAGTGCACACCACCATGCCTGGCTAATTTTTCTATTTTTTGTAGAGACGGGGTCTTCCTTTTGCTCAGGCTGGTCTTGAACTCCTGAGTTCAAGCGATCTTCCCGCCTCGGCCTCCCAGAGTCCTAGGATTATAGGCGTGAGCCACCGTGTCCAGCCTCAATTTGATTTAATGCCTGTTTTATGAACATCTTCTATGAGGATTTATGCTGTACTCTCATAATTAGTTTGCTCATTAGTCTCAATGCCCTATGAGCTGTTGTGTGTGTGTGTGCGTGTCTGTGTGCATGCACACACGTGTATGTGTGTATTCCATGTCTCATTGGTTTTAGATCACTAATACCAAATACCATACCTGTAAAATTAATGCAGGCATAGTACATAGTATACGCTAAATAAAACAGTAATTTATATTTGCAGTTGTGAAAGAAAATAGGTTTCTGGCTTAAAAGATATACTCTGCGTTTATTACCTGTAAAATAGGTAAACGGTTAACTGTTCAATGTATTGGCCCATTGCCTGGAATGGGAAAGGGAAAGATGGAGCTGTATCTGTATCATCTCATTACCCCTCATGACACCCTGCCAGCGAGGTGTCATCACCCCCACTTTACAGATGAGGAAAAAGAGGCTCAGAGGAGTCAAGAGACTTGCACAAGGCCACACAGCTAGTGAGTAGTACCACAAGAGGGATGTGAGTCCAGGTCCGTTTGCCTCTGAAGCTGATATTTGTGTTGAGGTCCCAGTTCTGACAAAGTTCTAGAGCAGAAGCCTTCTGATCACTTCAAACAAACCCTAGCTCAGGGACACTCTTTCCACAGATCAGGGGCAAGCACAATGCGCGGCCACATGACTCTTCTGTCTTGCTTTCCCCACCGGAATGACCTGTTCTCTTCACCACTCTGTCAAACAGAAACAGTAGTGACAGAAGCTACTTCCTGACTTGGCAACAGAATAGGCTCCTGGGGACATGGGGACCGATCAGAACAGCAGTAAAGGCCTCGGGTCCACATCCCACGGGCAGGCAGGCTGTAGAGAGCAGGGGTCAACTCCAGCTTTCGAGTGTGAAAAACAGCTTTACTGTGCCCTCCTGCTTCTCCACTGATGCTTTCTCTCTCACGAAGCGCTTCTGCCAGCCTCTGCAACGGAGTCTCCCTAAACATCACCCAATAACACTGATTAAACTAAGCGTGCATATGCCTGGCACCGCGGTTGGTGCTTTCACAGGGATCCCAGGGCTGCTGAGACCGACTGCAAGATGCTAAAGCAGTGAGTAACAACTCTGGTGGCAGCAGGGCACTGGGGTGTGGATCTAAATTTGCAAAGAGGGATCGATTTCCTTTCCAGCCTTCTGTCTCTCCTTCTAATTAGCAGCTGGACGGCTGGAAGCAGAAGAGATTGGCAGGGCTGCTCTTGGATGCACCTGCCATCCTGACTGCTGTGGCACCTCCCCTCGAAATGGTTGTGACCCTGTAGAGAAGATGAATGGGCTTCCTCCATCCGTTTCTCTGCAAGCTGAGTCTGAATTCACATCATGACCTAGATTAGCACCCTTGGGGAATCCTACATTTTGAGTTTGGATTTTTGTTTGTCTTATGACAGTCCATATATCATACTATAAAGAGACTCAGCATATAGAAATAAGAATAAAAATATAGACGAGATATACTATTTGCTTTGTTTCTCAAAGGATTTCATTTAGAGTTTCTTTACATGGCAAGATTCCTTGGTGCATTTAGAACAGAGGTTATCTTACAGATAATATTTTAAAGAACTAAGTCTGGCAATAAATCATAGCTGCCATTCACTGCACGGTCTCTGTGAGACAGGCACTGTGATGAACACATGCCACGCAAGGACTCTGCTGTTCACGATGACCCTGGAAATTGAATATTAGCATTCCTATTGTATAAATGAGAAATTCAAGGTTCAGAGAAGCGCACAGTCATGGGGCAAATCTGGTGAAGTGGGTTGAATTATGTCCCCCCAGAAGATATGTTGAAGTTCTAATCCCCAGTACCCGTGAATGTGACCTTATTTGGCACAGGGTCTTCGTGGGTGGAATCAAGTTAAGATGAGGCCCCACTGGATCTGGGCGGGCCCTACATCCAGTGACTGGTGTCCTTGTAAGGAGACAGATTCGGACGCAGAGGACACACACACTGGGAAGAAGGCCGTTTGACGAGGGAGGCAGACATTGGAGTGATGCAGCTGTTAGCCAAGGAAGGCCGAGGACTGCCAGCAACCTCCAGAAGCCAGGAAGAAAGAAAGGATCCTTCCCTGGAGCCTTCAGAGGGAGCACGGCCCTGGCGACACCTTGATTCCAGACTTCTAGCCATCAGGACTGTGGGAGAATAAATTTCCATTGTTTTAAACCACCCAGTTTGCAGCAGTTTGTTACAGCAACCCTAGAAAACGAATACACCTGGGATTCAAACACCAGGCTCGCTGGTTCTAAAGACACACGGCTCTCCTCACAGAATAGCAAGCTGCCTTGTGCATGGCTGTCACAAGCCCTCACTCTTGCCACTGTCTGATTCGCCGGCTCTTGAGGAAAGCCAGTGAGAAGCACCAGGCAGGGGAATGACACGATCTGCCGGAGGTGGGTTTTCTAAGGCATGGCCCTGGATAAAGGGGATTCGTGTGTGGCAAGGACAGATGCAGGGGAGACTGTTTAGAAGTGTTGCTATTGTCCAAGGAGAAATTTAGGCGGCTTGCACTCACCTGGTGGCAGTCGAGATGAGATGAAGTTGACAGTCTGAGAGGTGTTGAGAAGGTAGAATCGAGGTGTGCTAACACACTGGACGTGGGGGTGTGGGTCACGTCCTGGGATGCTCAGGTTTCCGGCCTGGGCAACTGGGAGGGTATTTATGCCATTGTGAGAAGAGGGGAACAGTTTATTGTGATTGACCTAAACCTAATAGACTTTAATTAAAATGGATTGGTTGTAGAGTTCTCTACGGGAACAGGCTTTAGAATCAGGCAAAAGTAGGTATGTGTTGCCTGGTAATGCAACACCCTAGCTATGAGCCATTGGGCAAATCATTTAACCTCATAGGGTTTCAGTTTCCTTATCTGCTAAAAGTGGAGATAATAATACGAGTTAATATATGTAAAGAGCACATGGTGAACAAACAATCGATGGTTAGCTTTTATAAAATATTTTATAATTAATAAATACTTTCTTCCTGGAACCTTTCAATGGTGCATCTTATTAATTCTCATTATTTCCAAATGAAGTAGACAGGACCTTGCTTTTTTATTTCCTCAATTAAATGTAAGGAAAATGTGGGGAGACTGTGGTAGATGGAGGTTAAGAATCAGTGAATGCTTGCCTTAATGTCTCAAGAAAATAAAAATTATTTTCTAGCTCTGTCTGTCCATGCAGCTATAAAGTATTTTTAGTGCAGAGCTTTTGAAATTTTGATTAGAAAGGGAATGTAAATGTCTTAAAGCCCAGCAGTGTAGAGAATATACATTTCTTTCTTTCCAACAACTCATGGGAACAGCATGTACCAGTAATAAAATAGCCCTTTCTCTTCCCTAACAGATATTTTTTTCCCTCTAAAGGGCTACTAAAATCATTATGTTTTTTTCAATGCAGGACATCTTGTCCTTTTCCCGGAGGTTATAATACTTGGTGCCTTTCATGATTTCAGACAGCAAACTGCTCCCTGAGTAGGAGTCTGTTTGTGTAGGACATTTTGTCTTTTCTAAAGCACAGCGTGCCCACCACAACAGGTTTATTTATGTGTACGTTATCAGAGTAACGCAAGCAATGATTCTTACTTTTCTTAAAATATTTAAAATAAAACACTTAGTAAAAATTAACAAAGATCAGAAACTGTTTGTATTTGTTTAATTGGGATCTGTTCTTTTAGTTAAGATACTAATAGATCTAGATGCCACTATTAGTGAGAAGTAACTTGATTTCCTTGCCATTTAAAAACATAACTGAAATGATTTATCATATAAAAAGAGAAAAAAAAATCTTAAGTTAAAGATCATAACCAAAGGAAGAAGTTGCTAAAATAAAAAAACAGAAATCTTGCCAAAGCCATTCCTTCTCCAACCTGGTTATTTCCACCTGTATTTTTCTCAGGTGACTCAAAATAAAAAATATTCAAAAATGAATGCACTGCGATTTATCCTTTCTACTTTCTCACCCAGATCCTTTCTTTCTCCCCCACTTCTGTTGTGGTTAACAATTCCATCACCCAACCAGAGGCCTGGAGTTGTCCTGAACACCTTCATTCTCACTGTCCAAGTCTGACTGGTCACCATAGCCTGGTGACCATATTGCTTCCCAATGATTGCTTCACCTCCTTCCTTCTCTCCACCCCTACATTTGCCCCTGGACCAAGTGTTCCTGAACTTCCATAATAGCCTCTTAGAGGTCTTCTTGCCTCTAGTCTTGGAGCTCTTCCATTCATTCTCTGCTGCAGTCCAAGCGAGCTTTCTAAATTGCCCTCTCCTCCCTGGGTGAAGCACTGGCCCTGAGACCCACAGACTGGAGCGTCAGCTCCCTGGAACAGTGTGAGAGGCTGGTCAGAATGATTTCCTCCTTCTGTGGAGCCTCATATTTAGCTACTCCCTGCCCCAACCTGCACTCGATAGTGCAGCTGTTCCATGCTGTCTGCAGTCTATCAACCCTAACACGCTGCTCCTTCTGCCTGGAAATGTTTTCTCTATCTTGCTATCCTAAAAAAATTATTTCTAAACCCACTGCTAGTTCCAATCGGTCTTCTCTAGAAAGACTCCTGGGACTTTTCCCATCTCAGCAGCCCTTTTGTGCCCTGACCTCATTTCTATTCCTGTATATTTCATATTGTATTTCTAATGTTTTAATTTACACGTCTATCTCCTTGGCCACACTGGAAGCTCCTTAAATGTGGAGACTGTCTCTAATTCATCTTTGCCTCCCCAGGTCCTAGCATAGCGCTTGGACACACTAGATTAGACACTCGTCAACTACTGAAGTGCATTATGATCTCAGTCGTTCATTGCCAACAGTTTATTGCTATTCCTTTTCAACATCATTTCCTACTACTCTACATTCTCCCAACATATTGTATTTTCCAGTCTCACCAGACTCTTATTTTCATTTTCTAGATGAGGAAAACAAGGCTCGGAGCATATAAGTCATTCCCAATATCACACTGCTGATAAGTAACAGAGTCGGGATTTGATCCCAGAGCTGCCGGGACTGCACGGCCCAGATACTCCAGCGCTCCCCTCTGCTGCCTTCCTAGTATATAAGCAGCAAACTGGGAGCAATTTCTTTACAGTTCAAAATATTTCCACACCTCCAGGCCTATGCTAGTGTTTGCTCTCTCCTGGAAAGGCTGTTTCCCTCCTCCTCTCCACCTGTGGAAGTCCTACTTCCCCTTTAAGTTCTAGTTCGTGTGCTGTCGACTTTATGAAACATTTTCTGTTCTTGCCAGTTTGAAATAATAGTTTCCTTTCCTGTGCAGCCTAGAGTATCTACACACACACACACACACACACACACACACACACACCCTAAACCTTCTCTTCCATGGCCTCCATTATTTTCTAGATCCTATGACTTTCTCCTTTGTCTAACTGAAGTGTCATTGGTGCAGAGACCAGGTCTTTTACGTATCTTCGTATGGCCACAGCCTCCAGTACAGTGCTGTGTGCATAAAAGTATTTAGGAACCTTTGGCTGAATGAATGAATAAATGGATGAATGCTGTATTTCATCAGTTTATCTCTGTTTGAGAACAGAGGGCTTTATAAGTATCCTTGCCCTCCCTGCACTTGGCCTGGTAGCCTGCAAATAAGTATCTGACTACGTATTGGGCTCGATTGTACTACCACATCTTATATAGTTGGCTATTCTTCATAGCTTGAGGGAAGACAAGAGGAAGGGGAAGGCATATGTAATCTGGGACTTCAGGTCTGAGTCCTTGAGCTCCAAAACCAGGAGAAGAAAAATAGAAAGAGGCCACTTCTTGCTCTGGAGACTGTTCTCAATCAGGGGTGGAATATGGCTCCCCTATGGTGCAGGTGGAAATGTGTGAATGGGGGTGAACTTGGTAGGGGTGGATGAAAAAATGAGTGGGGTAAGTGCTGGCACTGGCATTAGTGGTCAGAGCCCAGTGACACTAAAGGCCCTGGAATGCTCTGGGAAGTCCCACATAATATAGAACTGTGCTGTCCAAAATGACAACAGTGCTGGTATTAGTATTTTATTGCTGCTGTAACAAACAACCACAAACTTGGAGACTTAAAACAACACAGATGTATTGCCTTAAACTCTGTAGGTCAGGAATCTCATGTGGGTCTCACTGAGCTAAAAGGAAAGTATCAGCAGGGCTGATACATATCTGCAGGCTCTAGGGGAAAATCCATTTCCTTTGCTTTCCCAGCTTCTGGGGGGTCACTCACATTCCTTGACCTGTGGTCTCCGTCCTCTATCTTCAGAGCCAGCAATAGCGGGTTGAGACCTTCATCCATTGCACCACTCCACTCTCCTTTCCTGCCTCCCTCCTCCACTTTTAAGGACTCTGGTGATTATTGGGCCCACCCAGATAATCCAGGGAACTTTCCCCATCTCGGGGTCAGCTGATTAGTAACCTTAATTCCATCTGCAACTTAATTCCCTTTGCCACATAACATAAAATGTTCACAGGTTCCGGTGATTAGGATGTGGACACCTTTGGGGGCCTATCACAGTGACTCCACCGAGAAACACTGGAGGGCATCCCACAGTCATTGGGCCTTGGTGGTTATCTTCTGTGTTAGCTGGGTCTGCCTCAAGACAGGCACTCAGAGAATGGTCTGAACCCAGACAGCTCTGAAATCCTAAGAGCTCGATGGAAGTGTCATTCCATTCTCACAGCCCCATAGCCTCCACACCCTTCCTATCTCTCATGGCACCACTGGAGCATCAGATATCAGTCTTGAGACCCCTCCTCAGCTGTAGCTGGAGGTGTTGATCACAGGTAAGAATTCAGGTCACAGGGAGGCGTGTTATCTAATCCAGTCTGGGTTAGACAACATGCCTTATTAGGTGTTTTGACATCTTAGTTCCCAATGATTACATTGCTAAAAGCTTCCAAGTGTGACTATAAAAAACATATTTACAGTTATTTATTACTAATGTAATCTTATAAAAATCAACTCTCTACAAAAATCACATGTTCTACGAACTTGGAAGTGGAAAGAACTCATAATTTCCTATGCATGATTTTGTCCCTCAAACAATAGTAGTTATTATGGCTACCATTACAAAGTGCCAGGTGTATTTTATTTATTTCTTATGACAATCCTATTTAGTTGATATTATTATTCCCATTTTATAGATGAGGAAATTTAGGTACAGAGAGATTACATTATTTGTCCAAGAGCACATAGCAAATAAATATAGTCAGAATTTGATCCCAGTTTTCCCAGCATCTAGAACATGCCCAGGCCCATAAAAATGGGTTGGGGTGGAGAAGAGGCAGACATAGCCCAGACTCTTGTATGTCTCAGGGTGAGGATAATTGTTCCATGTGCTCCATAAATTGCTTTTCACTGTCCCGGTCACCAGAGGGTAGAGCAAAGCCTCCGTTATCTGCACTGAACGAACCTGATGGCTTTCTAAGGAACATTTCTGATATCCCTGATAAAAACTGTTAATCCAGCCACCAGTGCCAAGACCTCAAACTAATTAGCATAAAGAATCAGATTAGAATGAGGTTAATTCTGTGATCATTAAAAGTTCTTTACTGTTTCCAGGGAGTTTTGATAATGAAAAGAAACAGATCTTTGTTTCAAAGAGCTTTTCTAAACAATAGCATTTACTAATTACAGTGCTGAATAATTATTTGTTGAACATATGAATAAGAATAGCATTTAAAATTAGATGCTTTTAAAAGCTTGGAAAGCTATGCTTTGTACATTAAAAATCATCATCTCTGGGTGATAAAATTATAGGTAATTTTTATTTTCTTGTTTATCTGTATCTTCTACTTTTCTTCCACAATGAAGGCATTTTTTTTTCCCACATGTATATCTTCTTTGGTGGGAAAAATTTACAAAAAGAGTTTTGATTTAAAAATTAGGTAAGTAAGATAAAGACTTAAAGAAAGCAAATAAAACAAGACGAATGAACTCTTGATTAGTGGAATTTTCACTATGTGGCAATCCCATTCCAATTAAAGTGTCACATAAAACAGATAAAATTTTGCCTGCTATTGAGTTACGCTATTAGGAAGGACAGGTTTAACTTTGGAGAGAAATTATTTTATTATTTAATAGTTAATTTCTAAACCCAAGTCATTTCTTTATAAACATTTTTAACAATAAAAAAGTTTTTATTAGAAAAATTCAAATTAAATGAATAAAACCTTCCATTCTTGTGTATTTTGGTGATTTGAAATCAAATAAATATTCTGCATCCTATTTTAAAAACTATATAAATACATTTATGTATCTAGATAAATAGTGTATACAATATAGAATGTGGTGTATATTATATATAATACACATCTATATTATGTAGTTCTATTATATATTATAGATTTATATATATTAATAGGTATAAGGATAGTTATATATAAGCATACATATACCATATATTAATATAAACAAATACATATACAATACAAACACATAAACAAACATAAACACATAAATGTAAAATCTAAACACACACACGCAAGCACACAAAACAATGAATGATGACAGAGCCCGGCCCCAGGCAGCAGATGCCATGGAAAGAACATGGGGCTTCAATTAGACAATCCTGGTCTCAAACCTTATCCTCATCACTCTAGCTCTGCAACCTTAGGCAAACGACTTGGTCTTTTTGAGTCTCTTTAATCATCCCAACACACAGACTAATAATACTGACTGCCAGGATTGTTCTGAAGATTAAATGAGATAATGTGGGGAAAAGAGTGTGGCTCAGAAGGCCACAACCAACAAACCCACTGCCCATGGGCAGAGGTCAGGGATGGAAATGAAGGGAGCAGACCACATCAAGGTTCCGATGCTGCTACGGCTACTTCTTTACTGTTGACGAGGTTCTGCTGAAAATCCTAGTTCCTTTGCACAACTTTTGCTCATTAAAATCACTGCGTTAGCAATAACATTTTAATTCCACTTTCTTGAACAGTATGGGAAATGCAGACAGTTCTCTACATATAGATTTTTATAGTTAAAATTATGAAAGTACACATTTCACCTTGGGGTCCCTTACATCTATAATCTTTCCCGTAACCCAAATTCACTTATTTTAAGGCAAAGATTCATGGCTTCAAAACATTTGAAAATTCCCCCAACTTCACGACGTTGACAAGCTCACAAATACAACTAGTGACAAATAGTTCTTTCTTTCCTGTCAAAAGTTGATATAATAATGAATGCTTAGAAATTTCTGCTGACTCTAAACACTCCAAATACACGGCAGGTATGTTTGTGTGTGTGTGTGTGTGTGTGTGTGTGTGTGTGTGTGTGTGTTTACAATGCATCCAGAATCTGACCACTTCTGGAGGCCTCTGCCACTGCTAGTACCTGGTCCATCACTTGCTGCCTGCTAAGTGCAAAAGCCTCTGAATTCCTGGTCTTCCTGCCCCTCTGCCTTCATCCTAGCCTGTTCTCAACACAGCAGCCAGAGTGACCCTATACGAAATGTTGCCAGATCGTCTTTGCTCTACTGAAAGCCTTCCAGTGGCTCCCCATCTCAGAGCAGAAGCCAGTGCCCTTGCAGAGCTCCTCCTCCCCTCACCTCTCTGACCTCACCTGCCTTGCTCATGTCCCTGCAGCTGCACCTCAGGGTCTTCGCCTCGATTGTCCCTCCGGAACGCTTTTCACACCAGATACCCACACAGATCTCCGATGTCTCCCTGCTTCCTTCCAGTCTTTACTGACTCCTTAGGCTTTTTCAGGAAAGCTTTCCCTGATCACCTTATTTAAAATTGCAACCTGCCTGCCCCCCAGAACTCCTGACCTTTCTTCTCTGCCTCACGCTTTTCCATAGCCCTTCTTATCTTCTAACATGATCTAAATTACTCATTTTACTTTATTTTCTGGCTCCCTCTTTCAGAACGCAGGAATTACCATCTCTTTTGTTCCCTCCTGCGTCCTCCGGCTTGCCCCAGTTGGGGCCTGGGGGCAGGGCAGAAAGCAAAGCCCCTGCGGTCCTGCGGAGGCACTGGGTCTCCCTGGGATTTCCATCTCTCCATCTCCTTTGTCCCTGCTTCATAACTGCTCAGCTAAAAAACATTTTGGAGGCAAGACACTCTATACAGCATAATCATAAAAAAATAAAACAGTAGACAATAATGGAGCCCTCTAATAAAACATTAGCAGGCTTGGCTGTTGTCTTTGTTCTCAGTTAACAACAGCATTTCGGACACGTATTGAGGATCTATAGATTAATGAGTGAGGAGATCATTTGCTTTTATTCCCTAGAGACTCCTTCAGTTAACCTTCATCTGGGAAGCAGTATATTATGTTTGCGGAATATTTGAGAGAGGAGTGGCAAACATTAGTTTGCCAAAATAACACCTTCACGTAATGGAAATAGAAATTGATGGATGGGTTCCGCCAGGGAGATGGATCACCATTTCTTCTGCCCAAACCCACCAGCTTGATTTTACTACTGACATTTCTTATGCAGTTCTCTCTGCCACAGGTTAATTGGAACTGGGACCCAGATAGGGACCCCTGAAACTCATTATCCTGCATCACGAAGGTGCGTTATGTGAACATTTACCAGAGGTGAGACTGTAATTGTAACAATGTTTCCTTGCAGTGATGAACGTCCAGAAACATTCACTGGGCTGGGAGTAAGATTCTCAACATCTAAGCCAGCATATGTGATGTGATATTTAATGCTCCTTTTGGTACTGATAGGGGATAGTTGGATACAGAATTGAGATAACTGAGTGCGAAACCTGGGCCATTCTGCAAGCCCAATTGGGAGAAACAGTACCTTAAATGAAATTGCTAATTCAATTGCTAATGAATACTAGAGCAATGAAGATGTCAGTTTCCTGCAATAGTCATCCTCTCTTTGAGAGCTGTTTCCCCCTTCTATAAATTTTAGCTTAAATGGTAAAGGGGGAAAACACTTCAATACCCAGCCACAGAAGTGGAACAGTCTCTCTCTTCTGTGGCCGTGGTACACAGAAAGCCTGGAAGGCAAGGCCTGTTTCCATGGCAAAGTGTAAACACATCACAGAGAGCATCACAGCAGCAACACGGGGAGCAGAAGAACACACCAGGTGACCTCTAAGCACACGGACGCACTGCAAGAAATACCATGGCATCTTTAATTTGGGGTCAAACAGATGTATTTATAGTTGATCTTAAAATATATTATTGTCAAAAGTAATGCGTACTTATACGAAGCAAGTGATGGAAGATGAGGAAGATTTTTGAAGGTAGAGCCAAAGGGAAACTCAAGAAAAGTCATAGCTTACATCCATTTCTCATTCTTTTTACTTTATGTATTGATTGGTTGTGCTGTCTTGGAGGGAGATAGATTAAAAAACAAAACAAAACTGAAAGTAGTTGTTTCCAAAAAAACGTTTACAGTGAAAAAAAAATGCACATTAAGATTTCAGGAAAGCTAGGAATCCACAATGAAAATTCAGCTTTACAAACCTTATTCCTAACATAACGCTGATGTAAAATTCTAGGCAGGGCATTCATCAGAGAGGAGAGAGCAATTTTATAAGGTTTACTATAAAATCCTTTTAAAGGATAGTAAATTAACTATTGAGTGCTTACTGTATGCCAGGCACTATAATAAGTGCTACGATAAAACACTGAAAGCAAAGCCCTCACAGGCAAGATTACAGGTTCGTGGGAGAGACGGATGAAACCGAATGATTACAAAACTGGTAATGGGAAGTACAGGTCTTCTATCTTGGGGTGCAACTTGAGCGCAGGGCAGGGACTGCTGCCTCAGCTTAGGCTTCAGGGAGATGCCGTGATGTTGAGTCGTATCTTGAAGGAGGCAGAGGAGTTCACTGTCCTTCTAGAAATGGGAGTGTCTGGAAAAGATTGATGGACACTTGGTCTGGCCACACGTAGCCATTTTGATCAAGTGACCTGCATTTCACAATCAGCAGCCGGTGTCCCGCCTAGAAATGGTGCCTTGAACTTTTTTGTCTCCAAGAAACATCATTTTATTTTTTTCATGAAAGATATGGCCAACCAAACTTCACTAATTAAACAATGTTTAGTTCATTTTCCCACTTCTTTTAATTGGAGGCTTTTAACCAAGCTTCTGAAGTAGCAAGGACCACTGCACTGAGTGATAAAAATCTAGCTGAGGGCAAACAGAACTGAAATTTAATACAGCCAGAGTAGCATTCCTGTGCTGAGATGGGGGTAGTTAAAAACATTTTGGGGGAAGTATTTAAGAAAGCTGTTGGTGACTGATGCATAGGACACTGGGCTGGGAGCCACCAGTCCTGGGCGCATGGGCTCCTCACACCCTTTTGCTTTTCCCACTTCCTGGCTGTTCCTCCCTGGGTCTCTGGCTTCTCACTGTCTCCCTTCTTAGGGAGTAGCCCTTAGGATTCTATGGTTACAAGCAAAAGAAACTTTCTGCTTAATGTGGAAAGAGAATGTATTGGAAAGAAATGGGGGAACTCACTGAATTGAAGGTAAGTCAGGAATTGGGTTTAGAAACAGTAGACATAGGGTCCTCCAGGGGTTCAGGCAGCAGGAACTGATGGGCAGTCTTTTCAGGGTGTCCCTGCAGGGCCAATTAGCTCTAATTTTTGTTTCCTGTTTTTGTGTCATTTCATTCAAATTTCCAAGCCTTGGAGGCAGAGAGTATTCCTTGGACTATGTGTTTTGTATAAAAAGAGGCAGAGATCCCTTCCCCCAGTGGAAATCAAGATGCTGCACTGAAGGAGATCCTTTCTCTTCCCTAAGGGGGTTCTCCTTCCAGAACCAGGGCAACATCCTTAGAGCAAACTTCTGTTCAGGAGTCCTGGTGATGCCCTGTTTGACCAAGATGGTTGAGAGCAGTTTCTGTGATGGTCAAGGAGAGATCGTGTACTTTTCCTGAAGCAGTCAGTACACATGGCTGGAGAGAGTAGTACTCTTACAGACCCACACCATAACAGAGCATGACAGCACCAAATATAAGGAAGGGAGACCCTAGTCTATTTGACAGGCAAAGGTGACCTTTGAATGTTTTGGGGGTTTCAGGATACTGATTTTCTTCTAGGCATGTTGATGTCTGGGATATGGGTCTTCACACTATGAAAGCCGATTGGTGAGGAAAGTAGGTATATAAGAAACCTGGAAACATCCATCCCAGAAAATGACAAGATGGCAGCATTGTGGAGCTGAGTTTCTAACCTGGTTTCTGGGTGGGTCAACAAATTCACTATGTCTTGGGTATGCAATGTGTAAAACGGCACGTTGCTTACATCCATGGGCATAGTCCTAAAGGTACTTAAATTTTATAGGCCATGACGAGACTCTGTAGGTATTCACATGGTAGACTTGAAGGTAGAATCCATTAGGGAACAAATGGAAAAATAAATTCCTTTAGCCCATTTGGGTGGCCCCATGCATCAAGCAGTGGTCGTTCATGTTCTCTGTTCTGAAACAATAGTTCCAGTGTATTCCAGGCCACATTTCCCAACTTCTTCCTGAGCTTCCGGGTTTTGGATCTCACGCCTCGCTTTCCTATTTGGGGTTATACCTTGCTGCTTGCACCGGACATTAGCATTTGCTCTCCAGCTTTGATCTTTGTTCCCTCCTTGAGTCTGACTCAGGTTCCCACCAGTTACTACTTCCAGCTATCTCAATTAGCACCCTAAGTATTAGGATTGCTTTTGGACCCTGCAATTTGAGGACAAATGCTCTAGTCAGATGCCCTTGAGAGGATCCAGCAATGACTAAAAAAGCCTGTGTTACTTAAAAGTCAATTCAGCCAAGGCAGATCAGTGGGGAGTCACCCCTCTGCCCCTCTGGGTGTCTTCTGCTGTTTATGCATAAACACTCTGTAGTTCCAATAATTTCTCTTACCATTTCATTAAACTGCCGGGTAATATTTTTATGTGCTTTTGAAAAGCTCTGGGAAGGCTGCTTTCAGTGATGGGTGAAACAATTTCTAAAAATAACCTGCAAATCAATTTTTCAGCTTGTAGAAATGTTGATGAAGAAAGGTGCTATTAAATATGCAAAATAAAAATCTCCATTTTACTTTAGAGTATGTTACTAATACTCTGTGGAAAGAGCGTGGGATTTAGAGCAGGGCAAACCACAACTTTATACTCCTGGCTTTACGGATTACTGTCTGTGTGGCTTTAAGCAAGTCATATAACTTCTCCAGAAACTCAGTTTCTTTGCAAAATTCGGGAACATTTTCTTCATTGTATTGTGGCAAAAGCAAAATGAGAGAACACATGAAAATGTTGCTGATAGGATGCTGGTATCCTTTGGTAGACACATTATTGACTAGAAAGCAAATTTCCTTAGAATGAGTTTTGGTTTTTTTCTTCATTTTGAGCATACAAATCAGAATGTGTTCCTGGTGAATAGCTTTCATTTAGGAAATGCACTGCAAATGTACATTCGCAGACTTTTTTTTTTTTTTTATCATTTCACTGATTCTGGGTTTCTTATCTGTCCCCAACATACATGTCTTTCTCTAAGCCAGAGAAATGTCTCTTATTTTGCATGTCCCCTGATGTCATGCTCAGAGCTCCCAGAATTTAAATTCTTTTGGTCTATTACTCGAATACACAGTTTCATAGTGTCAAGCTCAAATGAATGGTTCATGCTACCACTGAGTACATAATATATGTTAGTTTGATTCAAATATTACATAAATGTGACTTTAAATTCTATGAAACAAATCAATGTACATTTACCAAAACTATAAATTTATAATGAAATTCCTTTTATAGAGAGACAGAACTAAAACATGTTAAGCACTGCATTCATCCTATTTTTCTAGTTGTACTTGTATTACTTCATTGCATTTTCAGTACAACCTTATAAAATGAATATAATTGCCATTCCACGGATGAGGTAATGAGGCTGACTGAAGTTCATTAAGTGGTCTAAGTCATACATGGGATAGCTTTCCTGGCTCCTTAGCTGGTGCCCTTCTCCACAGAAGGAGGTACAGTGGCTACACGGGGACTCCCAAAAGAGGGAAAAAGAGCAACTAAATCAGCCATTTATTCTACAATTTTGCTAAGTTTTGAGCTTTTCTCCAAAGGTGACATTCTTAATTTACTTAATTTAGTCTCAATAAGATTGATACATCTCTGATGATTTGATATTCTCATTAACAAGGAGAGCTAGTAAAGAGGTGGAGAAGTTAAGGAATTACTGGGCACTTCTTTCTACAGACCTAATGCTCAGAATATTCATTTCACTACAGAGTAGGGGAGTGTGATAGATGACATCATGTTCATTACAATTTTCAGGGAGTAATTACCACAGGCCCTTTGACACGATGGGGAAAGGGCTTGTCAGTGTGGCACACCTCATGGAATCTTCATTGTAAGCAACGGTCGCCACTGCTGGCTGTGTTCTGTGTAAGGCCCTCTACTGGGTCCAATGTTTTCTCCTGCCCAGCATACACCCCTTGTCTTTTTGGAAATAGCACGAGTGTCTTGGAGGATCCCTCTGTGATAGTTAATTTTATGTGTCAACTTAATGCCCAATGGATGCTCCGATAGCTGCTTAAACATTATTTCTGGGTGTGTCTATGAGTGTCTCTGTATGAGATTAGCATATGAATTGGTGGGCTGAATGATGCAGATGGCCCTCCCCAATGTGGGTGGACCTCATCCAACCCGTTGAAGGCCCAGACAGAACAAAAAGGCAGAGGAAGGAGCTGGGACATTGATCTTTTACTGCCCTCAGTACTCCTGATTCTCAGGACTCCAGACTCAGACTGGAATCTACACCATGAGTCCTGTGACTCTTAGGTCTTTGGATACCACTAGCTTTCCTGGGTCTCCAGCTTGTAGATAACTGATCACAGTGTTACTCAGCTTGCATAATTTCATAAGCAATAATCTAATAGTAAATCCCTCTCCTTCTCCCTCTTTCTCCCTCTTTACACACACACACACACACACACACACACACACACACACACACACATCTTGTATTGGTTCTATTTCTCTGGAGACCTCTACTAGTACACGCTCTGTCCTCTACTGTGAGTCCCCACTTGATCTGGGAGGGGATGCACCCCATCTTCAGCTTTATGAGGACATGTGGCCCGGGCCTGGTCAGTTAGTATGTCCCACCTCTGAGCTATAGGGACTGTAGGAGGTTGGACACCTGACTCCAGCTGGCCAAATGCTGAGATTGTCGGAGGAACCACTGGGAAAGAGGAGTTGTCTTTCTTTTGGGGGTGTTAAGCTAATGCAATGTAAGCTGAGAGCTGTTGGTAACTTTCTTGCTCTCTATACAAAGAGCCTGCCTGAGAATAAACCAACTGAAAGAAATGCAAAGTTGAGCTCTGGAGACACACAGAAAGAGGCAGAGTCCAAATGGTACTGCTCGATGCCTCCTTAGATGTACTCACGCCTGAAGCAAGTAGACAATTCAGTTTCATACGCTAATGCATTTTCTTAAACAAATATAAGTGATTCTGTAGACTTTTATATATTCAGTCTGGTTCCATCTGAATTCTTTTCCTGTATGATTCACTAGATAACACTTGATACTAAATAATAAATGTGCAAGCGCACAGTAGATCTCGATAGAATTGAAAGACGTGGATCAGTTTAAGCACAGTCACCACTTTGGGAGGTCTATTTCTTTGTGTATGTGCAAGTGTATATGTGCATGTGTACTTGCAAAAGAAAAAACAGTATTACCTTCAAACAATGGGGTCATGTGACAATTCTTTAAATAATGAATACCTTTGAAGCTGCCCAAGATAATTTCAGACACCAGAAGCCCAGCACAAGAAGGTGTTTCATTCAGCTTTAGTCGACTCTCAACACTGGGACATTCTCCTTCTTTGAAGGTGTGTAACCAAGAAAGTATGAAAGGAGATCCCCTTAAAAATGTAGGATGCACCCGCATGTAAGGGAAACTTTCAAAAGGTCTTTTATCCACCCCAACCAAAAAGGAAGTTCAAGAGCCAGAGGCCCCAGGACAGAATAACGCTTGGTGTGGCTTCACACCAACTTTCTGAGACTGACACTAGTGGGGCCCTCACAGGGCAGGGCCAGATTGCAAAATCTGTCCCTGGGCAACAAAGAGACACAAACAGAAGAGGTTATCAGAAACTAAGACCACAGAAAACTAAGGACCACAAGGAAGCAGTCTTTGGAGAATCGTGGCTCAAGCTGACCAAAGACTCCAGTGAGGGCTGTGTTCATTCAGTCTCAGTCATGGTTGTACCACCATCATGGTTTTGCCATATCTGTGTACTATCCATACTATTGCTAACCTGGTACTTTTCTTTAAGTGGACTCACTTTTCTTTCACTTAAATACTTCCTTGTTGATTCTAGGCAATAATTTTTGAGAAATAAGGGGTTTAATATACCAGTTATAGACTTTTTCTAGTATATGTTAAAATAAGCATATAATCATTAAAAACATGTCATGCAACCTAAAAATCTTTTCCAGTGCCACAGCAGTAATTATCCACTCATTGGGAAATACCAGTATACAGAACATGTACTGGACTTCAAGTCAAGAACAACAAAGGTGAGGACAAAACTTTCTTCCTTTGAGAAGCTGTTACTGCCCAGGAAGCCTCTAGTTTCAGTGCTGTTTTCAGGAAAGCCTCTACCTCTCCCCTCTGCTCAGATCACTTCAGAGTCTTTGCTTTATACCACAAGGGAAGATCTAGAGTTTGCAAGCAAATACTAGAATTAAGAAGATGAGTAAAACAGTCAGATGTGGGGCCTTTTGCAAGATGTAAGCACAATATTGTACCTCCTGTCTATAGAAAGGGGTAAAGAATGATCGAGTTCACTGCATTAACCCATCTCTAAAAGCAGTGAATACTGAATGCCATACTTATGTTATAAATGAATGGCAATTATGTACACATAATTAAAAGTCTAATTTAAAAATTCTTTCAAAGCTTACCAGGAAATCACATTAAACAGAAATAAGTCATCTCTCTTTTAAAAGCCATGAACTGTCTCACAAAGTCACCAAAGAGTTGCCACCTGAACTCTGGGAACAGACTTCCAAAGACAGTTTTCAACATGCTTTCTTCCCATCTGGATTTTATAGACACTAATAATGACCTCACTAGATTTGCTTCTGAGTCCTACTTGAAAAAATTGGACTGTAATTTAGATGTTGTTTGAAGATGGACTGTAATACCATAAGATAAAATTGAAGCCACCTTATTAAATCTCTTCTTTTTTATTCCTTTAATTCCATGTTTTAGCTTCACTGTGGATAAAATATGCCAGCAGTAAAACATAAAACATAGTTTTCTTTTTAAATTGCAAGAAAAAGATGCTTTATACATAGTGTGACTTCAGATGGAGTAATATCTTCTCATCCTTCTAATAATCACTCTTTGTCCACTCAACATGCTTTATCTGTCTTCCTAGCACTTGTCACTATGTGTAACTATCTTATTTGCTGTGCTTATTGTCTCTTTCCTCCACCAGAATGTAAGCTTTATGAGGACAGGGACTTTATATCCTTCATGCAGTTTCCCCAGCACCTAGCAAAATGCCCAGTACATAGAAAGTGCTCAATAAAACTTTGTTGGATAAATGAAGGTTGATTAATGACCAAATGTTTACAATTAGCAAATACTCTTTTTGCAAGCTCTACCCACCAGTTATCAGATCTGAAAAATATATACTTGTTAGCCATTTGACCTTTGGCAAGTCATTAAACCACATAACCTCCAACAGTTTTGTCTTTCTGTCTGTAAAGTAGGGACGCCATCAACTCATAGGACATTTGTGAGAATAAAATGAAGTAACATCCATGAAAGTGTTGGCCTCTCTATATAATAAACCAGGTATTTATCCATGTGTCTAGCTATGTATGAATAAAACCCTTTGGGCACAGGATCTGGCCCGTAGTAAGTGCACCATGAATGCTTGCTAATTTATTCACTTTTAATTTTAATTTTGCTATGTAGCGTAATTATTTCCTTCTCTCTTGTTGATGGCCTTGTCTAAAATCAAGGACAAGAAATCAATAGATGAAAGCATTGCCTTTGTATACTTCAACTCTTGCCCTTTATATATATATATATATATCTGCAATATAAAGAGATTTAATAACATAGTGTTCTCCCCAATCAAATACAGTTAGAGGACAAAAATAAGAACAGGACATTGACAAGACTGATAGGTACTAAAGTCATCTTTTCTGTCCCAGCAAAAAGATCAGTTTTGTTTTTAACATGCTTCTCACGTACAGAGGACAGTGTTAGGGAAAGGAGGAATTTGATTTTTAGAAAGGTAATCTTCAAGGTACCTTTCCTTCCTCCCTCCCTTCCATCTTTCCTTCCTTCCTTCCTTTCTTCCTTCCTGCCTTTGTTCATTAACTGGAATTAAATTAAGTTTTTGGTTGTTTTCCTCACATAATATACAGATGCACATCTAAAAAATTAGGTAGGTCAAGGGGAGGGAAAAATGGTCAAAAGAAGCTTTCTTAGAAGATGAATGTATGTTAAATCCTCTTCAAATTAGAATGTTTAAATCCTCACCATTAAGGCACAATGAATTGGTTGAACTGTAACAGAGTTGCCCATTAAAACATGATTAACCAGGATTCTCTAAAAAACAAAAATTCCTGAATTATTGTATCATTCATTCTAGACAAACATATTTTTTAAAACATTAAGAAAATAATGACTTATTTGTGCAGGAAAATGATAAATGACGAAATCTCAACTGATAGGTTAAAGGTATTTCTACAGAATATTATCTTAGCAATTGGCCCAATCACTTGCCACTCAGTTTAAATGCCTCGACAAGAGGTATTTTATATGAGGAAAGGTCTACATTAATATTTTCACAGATTACATTTACATAAGTATTTGTTCTCCTCACCAATGCAGAATTTTATTTAACATCTTTTTGAAAGTATTAATTTTTTATCTGGGGGGCAGGGGGAGGGAACAAAACATTTTTTCTAATATTTATTCTATCAAGGATTTACAATTTATTTTACTTTTATTCTCTGATAAAGAGAAGGCTACAGGGAAACTAACAGGCTAAAGACTTTCTAAAAGGAGTTGCTGACCAAAGGAAAAAACAAGAACTGCAATTAGATGAATATGCATAGTATGTATCAAGGGTTAGAAATGCATATACTATGAAATGTGTATGAAATTGTACATATTTTTAAATAATACTTTTAGGAATTTATCATGAAGAATTCAGATATGCACAAATACATACTGTAAAAGGATAATCATACCAATATTGTTTACAGAGGTGAAAAATGGCAAATCCTTGTTTCCCACTCCATTCGGGTAGGTGAGATTACCCTATGGGGACAGGGGCTGAGTATCTGAGGAATTCACCCTGGGAGGCTCTGGGCTCAGGGCTGCCAACCACAGCCAAGGGAAGGTATAGAATAGAGAACAAAAGTAGAAGAACTGAGCAAAAGGCTATACTGGGCCCTTCACCAAGTTGATTTCCCTGTTTTACCTCTATCAAGAACAGGGGAGCCTGTCTGGAGAACAGGAATGACCCCACAGAAAAGGCCTCTGGAGACTTAAATTTGGGGGAAATAAAAAGGCCAGCCAGCCACGTATTTATCCTAGAGCAGTGGTTCCAATTACAATGTGGGGAGGGGGTG
>RJWJ010008842.1:0-41996 GCA_004363605.1 Indri indri
GATAGGGTTGGAACGCATTCTACTAAGCGAAGTATCCCAAGAATGGAAAAACAAGCACCACATGTACTCACCATCAAATTGGTAGTGACTGAACATCACATAAGTGTACATATAAAAATAGCATCTATTGGATGTCGGGTAGGGAGAGAGGGGGAAGGGGGAGGGGCGAGGGGGAGGAGGGGACGGATATATGCATACAGAAAGGGTGCAATGCGCACCCTCCGAGAGATGGACATGCTTGGGACTGGGACTTGGGGGGAAGCGGGGGCAAGGGCATCATACGTAACCTAAACACCTGTACCCCTATAAACAACAAACAATAAAAAAAAAAAAAATAAAATAAAATAAAATTGTTTTAATCAAAAAGTTACTTCCTTAAAATATTTTTTATTACATTTCTTGGAAATAAAATCAGTTGACAATTACCACTATATTTCATGTTTTTGATTTAACAAGTAGATGTAGAAGTTAAACACTGCATCTATTTTCTACTGAAATAGTCACAATTACTTATATTGTTATTTCTATATTTGGCATCTGTGTTGATGTAAAATGCTTGGAAATCAGGCCCTGAAGTCTTATTTGTCTAACCCTCTGAAATCATTCAATATCAGCACATCTCATTTTTGATAGTGTTTACACTGATCATAGATAGAGCTGATCTTTTTATATACTAATTTTGTTAATATTTCAGAGATAATTTTCTGAGATCTTCCTAGTGGTGAATAATACTTTGTATATCTGGATATTTTGCTTTATAGTTTCTCTCTGAAGGACATTTTGGTGTTCATTCCCAGACACAGGATTTCATTTATTAGACCCATGGTATAAACTTTTGTTACTGAAGCATTTCAGGACAATAATACAGAGATGTGATATAAAGAGATATTGGAAACCTAAATAAAGAGTTCATCAGAGAACTCATAAACTGAAAATGGAAAAAGATTTTTGTTAAGACAGAAAAAGTGATGAAGAGAGAAAAAATAAGTTGGCAACTACCAACAGGATGATTATAGTTCTGCCCTTCCTTGCCCTTGGATAGTAGAGAAGGTCACAATACCTCTGCTACCCCTGTAATTTAAGGGCCTCTGGAGTATAAAGCTAGAAAGTCACATGCCACTGCCTGGACTTTTCCTTTTGGATGACAAGAGACAAAGGTATCACAAATCAAATGCAACAATGGAGAAGCAGTAGGACCAGTAGAGAGGGAAAAATATCAATTTGACTGATATGGAACTGAAATGGAATTTCTGGCTGCTTTCTGGATATAATATGTGTATTGAACTTTAAGGAAATTCCAGGAGGCTGAAAAATTAAAGAAATTATACCCTAAAGTCTTGATAATTTTTCCTCCCCCCCAAGAAATGATTCACTGCTTATGGTTCATTTGAATGACTTTTCATACTGAGGGCACCTTGGAATTTTTAATGCCTATAGATAGCCTAAAAACTTAATGTCTGATATCTGTATTATATTTTTTATTAATTAAATGCAGTTACTAAACTTTTTGACAGGAATACCTGTTTTATATTTCAGGTATTCTTGTAAGTCATAGGAAATGGCTCAATATACCACCCATAAAAATTCCATGAAATTAATATCCTGAGATTTAATTTATGAAAGATCACATGCTATAGGTATCTCTGAGAAGACAAGGCAGAAAATAAGATGCCTTGTTAATTAATATACATCCTTGGAAAATTCAATAGCTGAATCTTGTTCTTTGAGTCCCTTTGACTCTTGCTTCCTGATAGTTTATCTCTTACATAATCTGCTCTGTACACATATTAGGGTATGGAAGGAAAGTCAATGGTGTTTAAATTTATGGAAACCATAAATCAGGGTTTTTCAACAATGTTGCTATTGATATTGTGGGTCAAACAATTCTTTCTTATGAAGGGGCTGTTTTGGGCATTGCAGGATGTTTAGCAGCATCTCTGTCCTCCATTCACTAGATACTAGTAGCTCTCACCCTGCCCCAGATAATTATGATGCCCAGATTGTCCTAACCAAGTTTACCAAATGTACCGTTGCAGGCAAAATTGCACCTGGGTGGGAACAACTGGTGTAGGACAATTATAGCAATTACATTTTACTCCTCACTGATTGATTTAGGAATGATAAATCACATCTAAGTCACAATCAAGTTTTTATAACTTGTGAAATCAGGGAGGCAAAGAAGGAAGTAGTTTTGAGCCAAACAGAATCAAGTTATGATTCTGTGAATTTAACTTATTTAATTTCACATAGCCTCAGATTTTTCAAGGGTAGTGGAAATAGTAGCATCTATGTCATAGGATTGCTATGAGAATTAGTTAAAATGAATGCAAACTCCTTAACAGATCCCTTAGAATGTAAATAAGTACTCTACTGTTAAACACTAATGCCTAAGATGATGAAAACATTCTAAAGTATGGGGATTCTAGTAGGAAATATTTTGTAAAAATTTGATGGGAAACTATTGATACTGCATCAAAATTTAAATTCATTGAGATTTCGCAAATAAATATGTCTTGTATTTGTTAAAATGCCAATATTTATTCAATTTTTACAATTGTATTTAATTGCTAACAAATTGAAATAAATAAAATGTTAATAGAAAGACATCAGGGTGGGAATATTTAAGGACCCACATTTTAGAATATGATGTTCAGGAATTATAAGCAGAAAGTTTTCATAGTATCATAAACCAATGAAATAAGAAATCTGCTATATAAAATTGTTCAACTTCACTAAAAAAATCAGTGTATGTTGCATAGTTGCATTCATTAAATCCAAGACATACAGAAAAACGTAATGCCTCATACTTCTACTTTATGTCTCTGTATAAAAGTGATTATTTATACTTCATATATCTGAATAGATAAAAGAGGATATATGTATTTATTTATTTAGCTGGAGGTCATGGACCTACTAGGAAAGAAACTAAAATCTGTCGGGGGACATACCTATAGAGAAATAAATTAATATTTGATGTGTTGAACATTTGGCAGATTATGTACTCTAGCTCTTTATATGCATAAGTAGACAGAAACTTTAGTAATACAGAACAACTTCTAGGTTTCACCATCATCTATTTTTCAAGTGAATACAATAATCTATTTTGTTAATATATGCACTTTTTCAACTTTAGGGGTAGGGACCTTAAAGAAAGGAAGGGGTGTTGACATGATGAAGAATGGGACAACAATAAAAAAGAAAGCAAACTGACAGGAAGGAAAGTAAAGACTCACAGAAACAGGAGGAAAGAAATAGAATAGAAGACACAGGAAAAACAGTCACTAAGATATTTTCACTACACTGTCATTTGCAGCCATCTGTAAATATCGATGCTTGTGATTCACAAAATTATGCTGTGCTGTCATAGCTATATGCATATTGGGAACATCCATGTGTTGCCACTTGTCTCGATTGATGGGCCCTCTGAGTCCAGAAAAGGGCACAGACCCAGTACACTTATTCAGGTGCATGAAGTAGAACAGATAAACATGAGCAAGAACAGAAGATGAGCTCCTGCATGAAGAAGGACAAGACAAACATTAGCAAAAACAGAAGATCGGTTCCTGCTTCCAAGGCATAAAAACTTCACCTACTAGGAATTATTGCCCAGTGACTGTCGGGAACATTAATGAACCAGCTAAAAAACCTAAAAATGGGATACCCAGAAGCTAATTTAGTATGGGGAGATAGATTCAATAGTTCTGTTCCTACCTTCCAATAAAGTCAGGACTTCCAAGATGGTTCTTTCTTGTATAATTTCTGTACAGAGCTGGATACTCCAAGTAGTATTAAGCTGGACTGGGTCTGTCTGAAATGAGAATTTAGAGTGGCTCTCACCTCAGAAATTTGGTTACTGTGACCAAGAGACATCAAGTTGAATTGATAGCTGTTCTGGAAATTTACTGGTATTGGAAGCCTAAATTTGACTTTGCAATTACAGGGTAATAGGGAATGTTTCCAAATTATTAAAACTAATTGCTACATTTTTATCATATATGATGCAGGATCATAGTAAGCACTTAAATGTTGCTTAATATAATACTTAGAAACAATGAGTAAAATGTAAGGACTGTAAAAACTTACAGACCATCCTCTTTGTTCATTAGTCAGAACAGTATTACACACTATTCAGATATGACACATTTTTTCAGTCTTTAGCTTTTAAGATTCCTTTTTTTAATATACATTCAAGCAGATATGGATCACCTTAAGTTTTTCAGAGACATACCCAGGTGGTTTTCATCACCCAGGGGAAGCTGCTCCAAAGTGGAGGTGCTCTAGCCCATTTTCTCATCTCTTGAGGGTAGCTATTATTGCAATTATCATGTCCAATCACATTTCATTACCTCATTTGAGATGAGTATAATGGGCTCACCCCTCTCTCTTCTTTAGAACAACACTAAGTGGCAACCTGTCAGAATTTTCGAATGAAGACTTTTTAAAGAGACATCATCAAGATGGCTGACTAGGGGCATTCAGCAATCACCTCCTCAATGAAGAAGAAACAAAACAACAAATAGATAACCACGTGTTGAATAGAGCTTCTAAAGGAGAATACTGGAGTTCAGCAAGGAAATGACAAAGACCCTCTGAAGCCTGGAAACTTGAGATGGCAGCATAGAAAGGGAAGTAAAGCAGTGTGCTGGATCCCCTCAGAGCCAAGAGGGCCTCCCTATTGCGGGAGAAAAGACAAACTGGAGATACCCAGCAGTTCACATTCTTGTCACAGACACCTGCAATTCTAGCCACAGATGAGCCCCTGGGCTCTAACAGGCCCTGAACCTAGTGTAGGGAACTCCTGGAGTCCACATGACTGCATCGTCCTAAGGAAAGAATCCACACTGGGTCCTCTCCACTCCCTCATACCCAGCGATTGCAGCATGGCAACATTTTGAGAGTGAAGCCAGAACCAAACTACATACATCCTGTCCTGTGGCCCAATAGCTTCTGCATCTCCAAATCCATGAAGCCCCACGAATATCTCCCCACATCACCTGGAGAGCTTCAGTGTCACACACCGGCTGGACCCAGCAAAGCTGCCATGTCCCTGGCACCCAAGCACATGCTACATTGTACAACTTGGGAAATAGGCTGTCCCACATATCAGGGAGGCTGTCCCCAGGCCATAGGAAGTTGAAATGCATGCTCCCCAAAACCTGAGAGCCACCTGACCCAGGCTATTGCTGACAGCAACCCCATCCTCTTTAGTGGTGGGCCACTGTGCATCTGCCGACTGCCTCCACCCCAAGGACCAGCTTGTTTAAGGTTGCTGTTGTCACTGCTGGTGCCCACCCATGCTGAGCAGGGGTCCAATGACCAGTCCACCCATGCCCAGGAACTGATGGCTTCATTGCTGAATTCTATTAATACCAAACATTTAAAGAAGAACTGATACTAATTAGTTCTTAAATTCTTCCAAAAAATTAAAGAGAAGAGAATACTTATAAACTCATTCTACAAGGCCAGCATTACCCTGATTCCAAAACCAGACAAGGACACAACAAAAAGCTACAAACCAATATCCCTAATGTATAATACATACATACAAAAATCCTCGACAAAACATTAGCAAACCAAATCCAATAATACATCAACAAGATCATATACTATGATCAAGCAGGATTTATCTCAGGGAGGCAAGAATGTCTCAACATATACAAATCAATAAATGTGATATATCATATCAACAGAATAAAGGACAAAAACCATACAATCACCTCAATAGTCACAGAAAAAGCATGTGATAAAATCCAATATTTCTTCATGATAAAAACTCTCAACAAATTAGGTATGGAAGAAACATACTTCAATACAATAAATAACCATGTATGGTAAACCCACAAGTAACATCATACTGAATGAGTAAAAGCTGAAAGCATTTTCTCTAAGAACCAGAACAAGATAAAGATATCTACTTTTACTATTCTTACTCTTATTAAACATAGTACTAGAAGTCCTAGCCAGAGCAATTAGGGAAGAAAAGATATAAAGGGCATCCAAATTGGAAAAGATATAGTAAAATTGTCTCTTCTTGCATATGACATGGTATTTTATATGGAAAACCTAAAGACTACACCAAAAGAAACTCTTAGAATTGACAAACAAATTCAGTACAGTTGCAGGATATAAAATCAGAATACAAAAATCAGTAGTATTTCTATATACTAATAAAAATTAGCTGAAAAATAAATCAAGAAAGAAATTCCATTTATAATAGCTACCAAAAAAAAGTACTTAGGAGTAAATGTAACCAAAAAAGTGAAAGATCTCTACAATGAAAACTACAAAACACTGATGAAACAAATTAAAGAGGACACAGAAAAATTGAAAATATATTCATACTCATGAATTGGAATAATTAACATTATTGAAATGATCATACCACCCTAGGCAATCTACAGATGCAATACAATCCTTATCAAAATACCAATGACATTCTTTACAAAAATAGAAAAAAAATCTTAAAATTAGTAAGGAACCACAAAAGACCCTGATTAGTCAAAGAAATACTGGACAAAAAGATATCTGAAGGCATCATACTGCCTTACTTCAAAATATACTACAAAGCTTTAGTAACCCAAAGAGCACAGTACTGGTATAATAACAGACATATAAACCACTAGAATAAAATAGAGAACGTAGGGAAAAAATCCACATACTTACAGCCAACTAATTTTTTTCATGTTTTTAAAATAACATTTTTTTAAACTTAATATATGAAGTATAGGAAACTGAAAAACACAAGCAAAAAACAAAGTCATCCACAATCACAAGCAGTTTACAGTTTGATATGTCCTTCGAGATCCTGAGTGTACATACACAACATCCAATTATATGGGATTGAGATCATATAATATGTATCATGCGTTTTCATACATCATGAATATTTACCAATCCAAAGTTCCAAAGCTATATGAGTATTTTGGTAACCAAGAATACACTACACCAACTCAATATGTTATGAAAAAAATGTTATCCTGCCTTTCTTGGGACTAAAATTTCATAGAAGACAAAAATGCAACAGGCCTCCAGATAAAAGTACTGATGGAGTTCCAATTAAAATACTGCATTCCCTTAATGCTGAATTTAAAATCAAATATAAAGCAACAGAGCACACTAAGTGTAATATTTCTAAGAGAATTCATTATCAGATCTATACCATTAAAACATTAGCAAGAAGGTATGTTTCTATTGAATTGCTTAATATATTTTCATAGTATAGCCAAAAGAGATGTACATACACCAATGGCTGCTGTCAAAATGTAAGTATGAACACATCTGCATACATCTCTCCCTTCATACTTCCTTCTGCCCCTCTGCTGCCAAACTAATGAACAAGTCCTAATATATGCTGCTCAGAGGTGGTTTAACAACTCCATGTCCAAGATGCATCTTTTCTATCAATTATGAGAAAAAGATACTCATAAAATGGCTAATTCACTAGTACTACTTTTTATCATACATTGTCCCTTCAGGACATTTCCAAACCTTAGATGTTGCAAAATAATGAACTTTTTCCACAATAAACACAGGTACTTTACTAAAAATGCATATACAGATCTATGGTTATAATGTAAAACCGTTTTCTAATATGGAGATACTAGCAAATAGCCCTTCCCTTCACCCTTCCCCTTATTCCTCTTCCCTCACTCCAGTGACTAAGTACAGGACTACATCTAGCTCCAAGAGGTGGATTAGCAAAGGTCACTCCCAGAGGGATAGTCTTTCTTAAAACCAATGAAAGAACACATATAAAGGGATTATTTTGCTAACACTATTTTTATACACTTTGACTATTATTGTTAAACTTGATGTCTTAGAGAACATGCTGACTGTCACTGGGTGGTGGAAGGAGGGGAGGAGGAAATATACAGAGGAGGGTTCTGTCCATTAGATTACATTAGTTCAGATTGCTTAACCATTGCTCTATGTGTGCATTTTAGTTAACATTATATTGCTGTGTTAAGGGATAAACAGACAATTAACTTTTAACAAAAGACCAATCTTTTTGATAAAAGATCAAGAACATACATTGGAGAAGGGCATTCTCTTCAATAAGTGGTTCTGGGAAAACTGAATATTCATATGCAGAAAAATAAACACATTAACTGCCATGTGAGTTGTATTTAACTCAGGCTAGTTCTGAGCTCGGTGCCTCGTGAGGCATATGTAATTCACACATCTCTTCACCTTGGGAGCTTTGAACTATTTTTTAAGTTGCATATAACTCACACGCAGAAAATAATAAAAAATAACAAATTTTTCATTAAATTAGATAGGACTGTTTTGTTTTTAAAATTTTTATTCTATTTTTGAAATAAAACACCATGGCCCCATGGAATTTTTTTTTCTAGTGTGGCAGCCAATGTGTTAAACTAGACCCCTAACTCTCACCATATACAAAAGTCAACTCAAAATAGATTAAAGACTTAAATGTAAGACAAAGCTATAAAACTACCAGGAAAAAAAAAAACATACACACACACAGGGGAAATGTTTTAGGATATTGTTCTGCACAAAGATTTTATGAGTAAGACCTCAAAGGAAAGGCAACAAAAACAAAAATAGGCAAATGGTATTACATCAAACTAAAAAACTTTTGCACAGCAAAGAAACAATCAACAGAGTGAAGAGACACAACCTGGAGAATGAGAGAAAGTATCTGCAAACTTGTCATCCTAGAAGGGACTAATATCCAGAATATAAAAGGATCTCACACAACTCAAGAGCAAAAACTAATAATCTGCTTTGAAAATGAGCAAAGGAGCTGCATAGACATGTCTAAAAAAAAGATATACAAATGGCCAAAAAATATATGAAAAATGTTCAACATCATTAAACATCAGGGAAATGAAAATAAAAATCACACGGAGAAATCATCTTACTCCAGTTAGGATGGCTATTATCAAAAAGAAAAGAAAAGAACAAATCCTGATGAGGATGCAGAGGAAAAAACAAAAACCTTTTATACACTGTTGGTGGGAATGCAAATTAGTACAGCCATTATGGAAAACAATATGAAGGTTTCTTATAAAATTAAAAATAGAACTACCATATGATCCACCAATCCCACTACTGGGTATTTATCCAAAGGAAAGTAAATCAGTGTATGGAAAAAATATCTGCACCCCCATGTTTACTGTAACGCTATTCACAATAGCCAAGATATGGGATCAACCTAAGTGTTCCTCAAGAGATGAATAGATAAAGAAAATGTAGTATATAGACACAATGGAATACTATTCAGCTATCAAAGGCATGAAATCCTGTCATTTACAGCAACCTGAATGAGCCCGGAGGACATGATGTTCAGTGAAATAAGACAAGCACAGAAAGATAAATATCGCATGTTCTCACTCATGTGTTGAAATTAAAATTAGTTGAGCTCATAGAAGTAAAGAGTAGAATTGTAGTTATTAGAAGGAAGGGAGAAGGGAGGATAAGGAAAGGCTGGTTAATGCATACAAAATTATAGACAGATAGAAGGAATTAGTACTAGTGCTCTATAGCACTGTAGGGTAAATACAGTTAATAATAATTTATTATGTATTTTCACAAAGCTAGAGGAGAGAATTTTGAATCTTCCCAACACAAAGAAATGATAAATGTTTCAGGTGATGGATATGCTAATTAACCTGATTTGATCATTACACATTGTATACATGTATGGAAATATCACTCTGTGTCCCATAAATATATGTAATTATTATGTATTAACAGCCAATAAAAGGAAAAAATTAAAAATTGTGTGACCCCTCCCAAAACAAATTTTCCTAGTCATATATATTATATTAGTTTTAGTAATATAGAATTAATTTTTCTGAGATAGATTTCCACAGGTCTTGGGGAATTTACTAGAGAATAACATAAACAAAAACAATATCCCCAAGAGAGAGGGAAATATTATTAAATATAATGTACATATTTAGGTGGTTTCAGGTCCATAAACTCAATGTTTATTACTAAAGCCAATGTTCTTGAGTTCTACATGTGCAACTGTCTTGCCATATATGATTTTTATTAATTATATTTGTATAGAACTAATACGTGGCTATCAACATGTCATTTATATTGTAGCTAGGTTTTATTTGTATTCAAACAAAATTCTGGGGCTATCAATATTCAAACGGCTACCTAAGCATTAGTGGAGCTTCTTTTCAAAAGATAATTATTCCAAAGATGTGACATTAGAATCAGGTAACCTATCCCCTGCTGTATTCTCAACTAAATCAACACAAATGAATGTTTTAGAATTAGGGAAAAGATGCTTCAGAAATTATGTTGAGTCTATTATTTCTTTCCTCACTTACTAGGGAATTTTTTGTTTACAAATTATACACAGGCATCAAAACTCCATCTCCTCTGGGGTTTCATCATTTCTGTTTGTATTTTGATCATTAACAGGCAGTACAATATGAGAGGCTTTAAATATCTGCAGAATAAGAGAAAATTCTGCCTTTCCCTCAAACTCAAGCTTCCAATCCAGTTAAAAATGAGAATATGATGGAAAGCAAATAATAGCCTGATGCCAAGTTCAGAAAAATGAAAAGACAAAAGAATTGTGGGTTACCACAGAGAAAACAAAGCTGAGAAGAGTAGATAATTGGAGAAAGAGAGAAAATACCAAAAGAATTCAATAACCAGAATGCATGTGCTTGAAAGTATATAAAGACAAGCGGAATGCAGATATTTGTACTTACATCTAACTGCTTCCTCTGGAAAGAGCGACAGAGATTGTATCTGTCTTCCAAGACCATGTTTCCCCCATTAAAGCACTCTGGTGTGAAATCAACAAAAAATACCAAGTTCTCTAGAATGATTTTGATGTGTGCTTCATTCAAGGTCTTTTTGCAAAGCCTCTGCTAAAGTTGTATGTAACTAGTTTCATTCAAAATATCCTTCCGTATTACTAATTACTAATACAAAGAAGTTAAGCTAATTATCCCTATTAAAAAAGTTTAAATTACACTGATGCTATTAACAGTATGAAAATAGAACAAGAAAGTTTTAAATATATACCATTATAATCATACCTTTGTCACAATGGGGCCTTGTATACAAAATACATATCCAATTAATTGGTAAAAAATGACTGTAACATGACTGTGTTGTATGCAAAGAGATCATCTCCTGAATTTTCCACATTACTGTCAGGATTTAATGATTCATGTCCCTGAGTAATATTGTGGAAATGTTTATGTGGTAGATCCTCTTTGCAATGTGGCTTTGCAGCTTCGTCATCAATAATGAAATCTCTTTCCTCACTTCCCTGCATCTGTGCTTCCTTGTAACTTGCATTGGCCAATACGATGTAGATGAAAGGAAGGTGTTCTTGTCCTGAGCCTAGTGCAACACCAATTCATTCCAGCTGTAACTGTCATAGATTGGCTAATCCCCACCCAACCTACCAATTGCTAATAGACCCATGAGTGAGGTTAGTCAAGATCAGGTGAACATGGCACAGACCAATAGAACTATCCGACTAATCTGCAGTCCTGCAAGGTAAAGCTAAATAAGCGCTTATTGTTTTAACTATTGAGTTCTAGGGATAATTTTTTTATGCAGCAATCGATAACTACTATAGCATAGTAGAATCTTTAACTGATGATTCAACTCTGAGGACAAGTCTCTACTACCATCACATCAAAAAAGAATAGTTATATTTGAGGGCACATTCAAGCTATAGATCTAGATAAGATTTGTTGCTGGTGTTCATTATCTTCAGAACATTCATGAATTCAATATGTATTACTCTATGCCAAATGCTAGAGATACAACACGGAAACATTTATATAAAAATATCTCCCCTAAATATGTAAATAAGAGATGGTAGAAAGTGATGAATACAAAGAAAAATAAAGCAGAGTGGAGTATGAAGATCAGAGACTTCCAATTTTGGATAGAGACATTAGGGAGAGCTTCTGTGAGGAGGTAGTGTTTGATAAATGCCCACAGGAGATGAGGGAGTAAAGCATTAGGGTATCTGAGGGTAAGGTATCCCATATTGATGCAAAGTCTGTGCAAGACCTTACGTGGAAAGATGTCTGGTGTGTTGAAGGAGCCGAAAGGCCAGTGAGGCAGGATCAGTATGAACAATGGGGAGAGTGATAGGAGATGAGGTTAGAGAAATAATTGGGCCCAATAATAAGGTTTTTCAGGTCATTCCAAGGCTTTGGCTTTTACTCTTTGTTAAATGGGGAGCCAGTGGAGATTTCTTAGCAAAAATATATAAAGAATTGGTTTTTCTTTTACTAATACCATCATTCTGTCTCCTGAATTGAAAATTTACTTAAACAAGGCAAGGGAAAAATTAGAAAGATGAAACAGGAGTCTGTAGCAATAATTCAGGTAAGAAGTGATGATGCCTTGACCAGGTTAGCAGCGGCAGGCGAATGGTGAGATTCTGATTATATTTTGTAGGTAGGGCTGAAGGACATGCAATGGATTCAATATGGGGTATGAGGGAAGAGAGTTTTTGTCCTAGACAAAAAATAACTGATATATTAATATTATTCTCAAATAACATGAACTCACAAGGTGAACAAATTTTTGTCAGATCACAAGAATAGTTTTGATTTTGTCTAACACAGGTAGAGTTGATTTTGTTTGGTATGGCAGGTAGTTTTCAGAATATTAGTCTTCAGATACAGCTGAAAGGTAAAATGATTTATGAGGGGATGAGACAAATCTCCATCTCTCCCCTTCCCCCATGAGGATTCAGTGACTGAAACCTGTTAATAATTCATTTTGATCATTTGAAATACTTTACATTTGAATTCTGCATACAATGTACTGATTAAATTACATTATGTGTAGCAGGGTGAATATATTATTAAACAAATTACCTTTTCCCATAACCATGAACTGTGCATCTGTAGCAAATGGTGGAACATTTTAATAAAGAGTGGTATAATTATATTATGGTCATTGCTTTTTGCAGGCTTATTGGCCACATTTTGGAGGTGAATATCTTCATTTGAAGTTATTTATTGCAAAGGAAGGGTTTTTAAGTTATAGTTGGCACTCATAACTCACTGAAAGTATCTTTGCTTAGAAAACAAGGGAGTATTGGGGAGGAGCTTTCGGAGAAATTATTGAGCTTAGGAAAAATAAATCACCAAGCAGCCTTTCTTTTATTTCAGAAATCACTCCCTTGCTACCTGTCTGTCTACCTCTTTATCTATCTATCATTTATCTATTTTACATTGAATGCAAAAAAATGCAAACTAAATAAACAAAACATCATAAAACAAAATCTTCTGTCTTTGTTACGGCAAAACAAAATGTTCTAACAAGTGGAAGATGTACTTGGAATTCTCTGGCATTTGCCTTTAATCATGTATGGGAACTCAGTACTGACCAAAAAGAGAGCCCTAGCTAAGGCTCCTAAATAAGAAAATGAAGGGCAGGAGCCAAGATAGTGGATGAGAAAAGCCACCAGAGTGTCTCCACAAAAAAGATGAATTTTAGAAGAAACAGAAAAAAATAAGGTAGCAGAGAAACATAGATCGGGTGAGGGTCGGAAGAAAGGGTACCTGAAACTACAGGAGACTCCATGGGAAGATGTTGCAGAGGAGACCTTGAAGGAGAAAGGTCCCAAGAGACTAAGAAACCAGCAACAAGGGTAGGTGGAACAGTTAACTTCTCCCTCCCTTGCATCTCGGACTGTTGGTGAGCTCCTGAGTGGTTGGAGAGACCGGCCGACACCAGCCCAGAGATGACTGCCGCCAGTGAGCAGTGGCCTATTGCAGACTCACTGCTGGGCTCCCAGCCCCCTCAGGGAAACTCCCCATGCACAGACCTGATGCTATTGGCAGACACCATATTGCTCCATTCTTTCCTTGCTCCTCCCTACCCGTGGGTGCCCAGAGAGACAATTTAGCCATCACATGGAGGCATCTCGAAGGAATGGGACCTTTCCTTTTGGGGCCCTACATCAGACTGAGGGATACTCAGATTGTGAGATCCCTACCTGCCAGCTGTCCCATGTGCTACTTGCTGGGGACTCCAGGAGAGTGGGGCGAATCCTGAGGTGGAGTGAAATAGATCCAGCTTGGGCACCCTGTAGGTGATTCGAGACCAGCACCCCTCTCCTTGGCAGAGTCAGGGATTGATCTCCAGGGCCCAGGGGACAGGCCTGCAGACCAGACCCCATTCACCCAGGTCACGAACGTGCTGCCCCGGGGCACAGAAGAGAGATCTGTGAAAGAGCCTACTGAGGAGTGTGTGCCTTCAGGGGCAGATCAGCATGCCTTAGTGGCAACCCTCCTCCCAAAAGAGGGCTGCGCACCCAGTTCAGGCTGCAATCCTGGGTAGGGAAACTCCTGGCCCACATCACAGCCAGGGAAGAGACATCTGCCTGAGGTCCCGCTTGCTGGCAGAGGCCTGGGAGAGGCCATGGAGAGTGGGAGAGTACAGGGGAGCGAGACCTGCTGCAGAGTGCAGGTTTTGGACAGCCCCAACCCCAAAGCCCAGATTTTCAGCTGAGTGGAGCCATTTGAGCCCCTTCCTGCAGCTTTACACAGAAACAATGAGCAGACCTTTGACCCCTGCTAATAGCAGTTGTGGAGTCTGAGGGCAGGCTTACCCAACCCAGACCCACCCAGACTCACTCCTGGTCCTCCCCACACTGAGGTGGAGAATAAGGACACACCTGGAAATCCCATGGCCCCACCCACCACCCAAGGCACAAGAGGGCCTCTCTAGAGGAACAAGAGCCACCTACAGGACCCAAAGACAGTACTACTCCTCGGTGCTCCCTGCAAGTGTCACCCACTGACAAGGAGGTCATCCTGCACACCCTTTTATTGTGTCTACTGATTCATCATAAACGGTGTGGTCGAATCTCACCCACAAACACCATCTACTGGCTCAGAAACTAAACAGGGCATGTCATTATCCAAACGAAAATCTAAAGGCAACAAGGAACAACTGATCCAGATGAGAGGAACCAGCAAAAGAACTCTGGAAGTATGAAGACTCAAACGGAAAGCACAGCCCCGAAGAGGAACAACAGCTATCCAGCAATGGACATTAACCAAACTCAGAACACTAAAATGACAGAAGAATTTCAAACATGGACTGGAAGAAAATTGAATGATATGCAAGAAAAAATGGATAACCAACACAAAGAAACCACAAAAAAAATCCAGGACGTGGAAGAAAAATTCACTAAAGAAATTAAAATATTAAAGAAAAATCAAACCAATCACCTAGAAATGAAAGACTTATTCAGGGAACCACAAAATACCATGGAAAGCCTCAGGAACAGGGTGGATCAAACAGAAGAAAGAATCTCAGAGATTGAAGACAACTCCTTCCAATAAAATAAGTCAGTCACAGAGATGGAGCAGAAAATTAAGAGAAAAGAAATAAACCTACAAGAAATGTGGGATTATGTGAAAAAACCAAAACTGAGGGTGACAGGGTTTGGGAAGGTGAAGAAGAAAATACTCAAGGGGTGGAAAAGCTATTTGAAGAATTAATAGAGGAGAATTTTCCAGGCCTTGCTAAAATTCTAGATATACAGGTACAAGAAGCTCATCGGACCCAAGGGAGATTCAATGCAAATAGGAATACACCACGTCATGCAGTCATCAGATTGACCAAAATATCCACTAAAGAGGTCCCTCTGTGAGCTGTAAAGCAAAAGAAACAAGTAACATACAAAGGAAAACCCGTCAGAACAAATCCAGATTTCTCAACTGAAACCCTACAAGCAAGAAGAGACTGGGGCCCCATTCTCAATCCTCTAAAAGAGAATAATGCCCAGCCTACAATCTTGTAACCTACAAAACTAAGTTTCATATATGAAGGAGAAACAAAGACATTCTCAGATAAGCAAAGGCTGAGGAAATTCATCAAGACAAGATCAGCTCTCCAAGATGTACTCAAAACAGAATTACACAGGATCAGCACAATAAACCCCCTTGAAATGTGAAACCACTCAAAAGTTAAAGATCAAAGGCTAGATTCCACAATGGCTCAAGAGAGAAAACAAAGCAACAAAATGCAACCCGACAGAATGAACAGTAAATCACGCCACTTATCGGTTCTCTCAATAAATGTGAATGGTTTGAACTCCCCCCTCAAGAGACATAGGCTGGCCGATTGGATAAAACAAAAAAAGGCAAGCATCTGCTGTCTCCAGGAAACACATCTAACCTGGGAGGATGCATTTAGCCTCAAAGCAAAGGTGTGGAAATCAATATTTCAAGCCAACGGAAGCCAAAAGAAGGCTGCTTTAGTAGTTTTTATCTCAGATAACTTGTTTTTTAAATCAACAAAATTAATGAGAGACAAACAGAGTCACTATTAAATGGTGAAGGGTACAGTTCAACAAGAAGACATAACAATTCTACATATGTATGTACCCAGCTTAGGTGCACCCAGATTCATAAAGCAAACTCTACTTGATGTAAACAAATCGATAGACAGCAACACTGTAATAGTCGGAGACTTCAACACCCCACTGACAGCACAGGACAGATCCTCCAAACAGAAAATTAACAAAGAAATAATGGACTTAAACAGAACTCCAGAACAAATGGGCTTGACTGACATTTACAGGACATTCTACCCCAAAACCACTGAATACACGTTCCTCTCATCAGCTCATGGGACATCCTCTAAGATTGACCATATTCTAGGACACAAAGCATGTCTAAAAATTTAAAAAAATAGAAATCATACCATGCATCTTCTCAGATCATAGTGGAATAAAAACAGAAATCAACCCCAACAGAAACTCTTATCTCTACACAAAGACATGGAAATTAAACAACTTTCCGCTGAACGATTCCTTCATAAATGTGGAAGTAAAGATGGAAATAAAAAGATTCTTTGAACTAAATGAGAAAGGTGACACAAGTTACCAACATCTGTGGGACACAGCCAAAGCAGTCCTGAGAGGAAAGTTTATCTCCATAAATGCCTATATCCAAAAGTCAAAAAGATCACAAAAAGACAACCTAATGAATTGACTCAAAGAACTGGAAAAAGAAGAACAGACCAACCCCAAACGCAGCAGAAGAAGGGAAATTATTGAGACCAAATCAGAGCTGAATGAAATTGGCAACAGGGAAAGTATATGGAAGATTAATGAAACAAAAAGTTGGTTCTTTAAAAAAGTAAACAAAATTGACATGCCCCTGGGTAAATTCATGAAAAACAGAGAAGAAAAAACTCTAATAAGGTCCATCAGGAACAAAAAAGGAGAAGTTACAACTGATTCTGAGGAGATTCAAGATATAATTTATGAATATTACAAAAATCTTTATGCATGCAAACTAGAAAACATGGAGAAAATGGACAAATTTTTAGAAACACACAGCCTCCCTAGGCTCAACCAGGAAGAAATAGAATTGCTGAACAGACCAATATCAAGAACTGAAATTGAAACAGCAGTAAAAAACATTCCAAAAAAGAAAAGTCCCGGACCACACGGTTTCACACCCGAATTTTACCACGCCTACAAAGAAGACCTGGTCCCATCCTGCAGAAATTATTCCACAGCATCGAGAAGGATGGATTCCTCCCCAACATGTTTTATGAAGCCAACATAACTCTGATACCAAAACCAGGAAAGGACGCATCAAAAAAAGAAAACTACAGACCAATATCCCTTATGAATATAGATGCAAAAATTCTCCACAAAATTCTAGCTAACCGAATATAGGTGCTTATTAAGAAAATAATCCATCATGACCAAATGGGCTTCATTCCAGAGATGCAGGGATGGTTCAACATATGCAAATCTATAAATGTAATTCACCACATAAACAGAAGCAAAAGAAAAACTACATGATACTCTCAATCGACGCAGAAAAGGAATTTGACAAAATTCAACACCTTTTATGATAAGAACGCTTAACAAAATAGGTATAGACGGGGCTTACCTAAAAATGATACAAGCCATTTATGACAAACCCACAGCCAACATCATACTGAATGGGGAAAAACTGAAAGCATTCCCACTTAGAACTGGAACCGGACAAGGTTGCCCACGATCTCTACTTCTATTCAACATAGTGCCGGAAGTCCTGGCCACAGCAATCAGGCAAGAGAGTGGAATTAAAGGCATACGAATGGGAACAGAAGAGATCAAACTCTCACTATTTGCTGATGACATGATATTATATCTAGAAAACCCCAAGGATTCAATCAAGGGGCTACTGGAACTGATAAATGAATTCAGTAAAGTTTCAGGATACAAAATCAATACACACAAATCACAGGCTTTCACATACGCCCACAGCAGTCATACCAAAAACCAAATCAAAGACTCAATTCCCTTCACAATAGCAACAAAGAAAATAAAGTATCTAGGAACATATTTAACTAAGGAGGTAAAAGACCTCTACAGGGAGAACTATGAGACATCGAGGAAGGAAATAGTGGAAGACGTAAACAGGTGGAAAACCATGCCATGCTCATGGATCGGCAGAATAAACATTGTTGAAATGTCTATACTACCCAAAGTAATCTACAGAGTCAATGCAATCCCTATGAAAATATCAACATCATTCTTCACTGGTGTAGGAAACTAATCCTACGCTTCGTATGGAACCAGAGAAGACCCCACATAGCAAAAACAATTCTAGGCAATAAAAACAAAATGGGAGGCATCAATTTACCAGACTTCAAAGTCTATTACAAAGCTGTAATAATCAAATCAGCTTGGTACTGGCACAGAAACAGAGCCATTAACCAGTGGAACAGAACTGAGAACCCAGATATAAAACCATCCTCATATAGCCACTTAATCTTCGACAAACAGACAAAAACATAGACTGGGGAAAAGAATCCTTATTTAATAAATGATGGTGGGAAAACTGGATAGCCACATGTAGAAGACTGAACCAGGTTCCATACCTTTCACCTCTCACAATAATCAGCTCACGCTGGGTAACAGATTTAAACCTGAGGAGTGAAACTATTTGAATTCTAGAGGAAGATGTTTGAATTAGTCTTCTAGACATTGGCCTAGGCAAAGAATTTATGAAGAAGACCCCAAAGGCAATCACAGCAACAACCAAAATAAATAAATGGGACCTGATCAAATTAAAAAGCTTCTGCACAGCCGAGGAAACTGTCACAAGAGCAAACATACAACCTACAGAATGGGAGAAAATTTTTGCATGCCACAAATTCGATAAAGGGCCGATAACTAGAATCTACTTAGAACTCAGGAAAATCAACAAGAAAAAAATCAAACAACCCTATCAAAAACTGGGCAAAGGTTATGAACAGAAACTTTTCAAAAGAAGACAGAATAATTGCCACAAAACATATGACAAAATGCTCAACATCTCTAATCATCAGGTTGATGCAAATCAAAACCACCATGAGATATCACTTCTCTCCAGTGAGAATGGCCTTTATCAAAAAGTCCCCAAACAATAAATGTTGGCATGGATGTGGAGAGATAGGAACACTCATACACTGCTGGTGGGACTGCAAACTAGTGCAACCTCTGTGGAAAGCAATATGGAGATACCTTAAAGAGATACAAGTAGAAGTATCTTGCGATCCAGCAATCCCATTACTGGGCATCTACCCAAAAGGACAAATGATACCGTATAAGAAAGACACCTGTACCTGAATGTTTATAGCAGCACAATTCACAATTGGAAAGATGTGGAAACACCCCAAGTGTCCATCAATACATGAGTGGATTAATAAAATGTGATCTATGTCTACCATGGAGTACTATTCAGCTTTAAGAAACAATGGTGATATAGGACCTCTTGTATACTCCTGGATAGAGTTGGAAGGCATTCTACTAAGTGAAGTATCCCAAGAACGGAAAAACAAGCATCACATGTACCCACCATCAAATTGATATTAACTGATCAACACATAAGTGTACATATAAGAAGTCAGGCAGCGGGGAGGGGGAATGGGGAGGGGGGAGGAGAGGATTGGTATTTGCATACTCAGAGTGTGATGCGCACCATCCAAGGGATGGACACCCTTGAAACTCAGACTTCGAGGGGGGAGGCAAGGGCAACATACGTAACCTAAACATCTGTACCCCCATGATATGCTGAAATAAAAAAATAAGAAAATGCAAAAGGAATTTTTTCGTAATTGAAAAAGTCATTTTCACCATAGAATTCTATGACCTCACTACAATTTACAGGAGTCCCGAGCAAGGGTGTCAGAATCAAAGGGATTAAAGTTGCATTTCAAGGACAATCAAAAGATAAAAAAAAATAAGGAACGGCAAACTGGCAAGATGTTTGGGTTTTGCCCATGCAGAATTTAATAATGATTCTTCAGTAATGCACCCAATCAAATAGGATAAATTGGAAGGTGTTACATTTTCTGGTACATAAGGTAAAAAGCAGAAAGTGATATTAGTAAACAGTAGGTCTACAACTAAATAACTGGTGAAGGATATAAAGAAGTGAAAAATCAGTGAAGACAATGACAATTTTGCTATTCAAACACTGGAATACTATGATCAAAACTAGGATAATTGAACCAGTTTGCTTATCTCACTTTTCAGAGAGACACATTTTTACATCTCAGGAAGGATATAGAGCAGAAGCTGGTTCTGAATCTGAGCTGTACTTCACAATCACCTGAGTCACTTTCGTATTATATCTTTGCTCAGGCCCCATGCCAGAATAATGGTGCAGAATCTATGAGCAACAGGGCCATGGCATTAATAGTGTCAAATCTTCCCAAGATGATTCTAATGTGCAACCATGCTTGAGAAATGATGTAGAACACCAGGAAGACTTTGTTCAAAATAATCCAGTGTATTCCAACAACTGGAGAACCACTCAGCCTAACAGGCTTCTCTTTAAATATTTACCAGGAGGTTTGAATCTCAGTCATGATGGCATATTTGTAGATTTTTTAAATTAGAAAATCCTTTCCTTAACATACAGCAGGGTTCAACCTACTTAAAATAAGGTTCATCTTGATTGGAGTTAGATTTTTAAGAGAAAGCGGAAGAAGGTAGTAAATAGCAGGTATGACCAGAAACAAGGTCTATGATACTTGTGAGACACATAATACATGTCTGCACACACGCACATACATACAACCAAACATAAGATGTGTTATAACGATTAACCTTACACCTCAGTATTTAAGTTATAGGATTTCAGGAGGAGAAGTGTGACTGCTGAAAGAGAAATGAACTTTTCTAAAGATGGATAAACTGGGCTTTGGGATATCATGTTTGTGGAGAGTGTCATAGTGTTGTGATTCTACAGGGATGTGTGTCATGTTAGGAAGAAACGTGAATTTGCTATTGCCTTTATTTAGCAGTTAAATATGGCTAAAGAAGTACGTGTGCATATCTAAATTGACAAGGGATGAGCTGAGCTGAATTATTTTATTGTCAACTCCATTATGTTGAGAACTACATTTCCCAGTATCACCTTTACTCTATGTTTTAAGTAAGAGTTAAAAAAAGTTGCAATTATGTGAGATTTGGCAGGTAAACAAAAAGCAGAACTTTTATGTTTTGAAGGTTGTTGGTTAGAGGCAGTCAGATTCAAATGCAGTTTCCGGTGGATTACAGTGTTTCCTAGATCCTGCCCTGTCTGTACCCAGCTTTCCTTTGTGAGTGCCAGTCCTGCTGACCACCAGTGACCTACAGGCTACCACCACACAATTCTCAAAGAATTCGAACGTGGTACCATGAAGAAACAATAGGCTGCCAAAAACACCAGCCTCCTTTGTGGTTCCACTCTGGCAGCTGAATGTGCCAATCCTTCTCCATTTCCTTGCAAATTCTGACTGTGCCAAAGCTGGTTAGTGATTTTTCTCTGATCCTTCCACTTTCCTTTTGATGCCTTTACCTTTATAGTTCCTCCTATATATTTTTTAATTTCTATGACAAACTCCTTGTTGTGTAATACTTATAAGAGTACTGATTGAGTCCTGATTGATACACGGTGAGACCAAATATACTTGAAGTCCATAATCTCTGAAAATGAAGACTAAAAAACATTTAAAAAAAGAATATTGAACTTAAGAAGATAAACACCACAGATTTATTCACATAGACTTTCCAAATGAAATCTTGAATAAACTTAGATTAATGTAGAAGAATATGACATAAAAACATGGGTAAAACCGAACACTAAAATGAGCTTGAAAATGTTTTTATATGGGGCTTACATTTTACCATATTTTATATAAATTTGATACTCAAAATTAAAGAAGACAGTTTCCAATAAAACTTTTTAATTTACCACCTAACAAGTCACAGGAACACATTTCTGAGAGAGTCTATTCAACATTTTCTAAAACCAGTGTTTAGTCTTGGGTAGCTATATATTCCTTTTAGAATTATTCTTGTCAAACTCTTGCTTAGCTAAGAAACAATTAAGTTGTTTATCAAGGAAACATATGCATTTATGTATAAAATGTTTTACTATTTATACATAACTATTAAGAACTTCAAGAACACTGGATCTGTCTTTTGTTATTAACACTGAGACATTCTGTTTAGCTGTAATCCAATATTTTTAACTAGGTTGGGCAGCACAAAATCTTTTTTTTCTTCTTCTTCCTTTTTTTTTTTTTTTTTTTTTTTTTTTTTTTTTTTTTTTTTTTTTTTTTTTTTTTTTTTTTTTTTTTTTTTTTTTTTTTTTTTTTTTTTTTTTTTTTTTTTTTTTTTTTTTTTTTACTGTTTGGTCCAGAATTCTGGTGTCAGCTTTTAAGTTTTGTTAAAGAGGAACCGGCTGTGTACTTGGTGGTATAAAGGAGAGGAGGTCTCCAAGACTATGAAAAGTAGGAAAAACATATTGTTAGAAAGATTATCGAGGGTCCAAAAATCAATAAAATACAATATCTTATTTCAGTATCTCAATTACACTGGGGAAGATAGACACACAAATATGAGTGACATACTTTGCTCTAAAGCATCTAGATTAGTCTTCACATAAAATCTTTAAGTGAATTTAGAATTAGAAAAAATAAAAAGTACCAACAAGTTCTTAGCCCAACAATATTTTTTGGTCTATATGAAACCAAATTTGCAATTTGACTGATTTTTATTTTCTATGCAGATATTCTCAGGTCTCACCTAAAAGAACTCAAAAATAACCTCCAAATTTCATGTGATTACTAATTTTTAAAGTATATTTGCTTTTCTGCTACTTTTACCTTCTTGAACAAGATTAATTAAGCTGGTATAAGGAAACTATTCACGTCAACTTGAGCCTGTTTGTATTAATTATGTATTAAAAAGTTGTGCTCAACATTAGAGAACTGCTTCAGTAATTAAATAACGGGTTAACAGCAGTGAACTGCATTAGAGAAAAGGCAACTGAGACTTTTCAAAGGACAAAGTAGTGACTAAGATTTTAATGTCACTGTTTGTTGTGATGGGAAAATGATGTTTAATGGAAATTATATTCACCAGATTGAAGTGTAAATGCACAGAATGGCTTTTTCAATTATTGGCTATCTTAGCTCTCAGTTCTGCTTTGGAATATAACCAGTAGCAGAAGAAGTATATTGCTTTGCATGCTGAGTTATCATGAACATTGTCCCTTAAATATTCTTTATACATGTTCAAAGCACTCAGTAGAATTCTCCTGCATTTGCATGTCTCCTAATAATACACCCCTGTGCAGTATATAGGTTTTAATAAAGAATGCCAAAATTGTCTTATAAAAGAAAATTTGTACCCAGAGATGTCTGTGGAAAAGAAGTTTTCTTTTTGAAGCTTCAATGAACCCATTTAAGGGACTGGGGCTGAAGGCAACAATTCTTTAGACAGTAGCTCCCATTCCTAACCAATGCTTTCCAATATGCCACCATCCTACTAATGAGCATGATATACATTCTGTGATCTGATGGTATATTGGAATGAAAATGCATGTTTAAGACTCCTTGATTTTTTGACAAAAAATGTAAAAGTATGTGTAAGTTATGTTTTGTGTCCATGGAACAGTAAGTGGTAAATTCTAAAATGGAGATACTAAAGTTCTAAAACATAGCAACTAAATCTTCATGGAGCAGTTGAGAAAGGCTTCCCATAGAAGAAGGCACTTATAGGTGCTACAGACCCAGGAAAGAGGAAATAGAACATTTCAGGAAGAGAGTGTAACATGTGCAAATGAATTTGTGAAAACAATTATTAGTTGTTTTTATCCAACCACTTGTGGCCATGTGACTACATCCAGAATATTAGGAGGTAAGTGTAAGTTACATTTCATCTTCTAGGCCATATCCTTTAAAAATAAAATTGCTTGTTCTTTGCATCTTTCCCTTTCCTCTTTTCTATACTGAAATTTTGACAAGTGAATAAGCTGTAACCGTGAAGCTAATGACTTTTCCCTGGGAAATGGTGGAATAGCCCAATAGAAGAGATCTGGTATCTGTCCATTCTGGACTGCATGGACCACATCTGGACTGTGACATGAAAAAGAAATAAAATTGTATCTCATTAAAACTCTTATCTTTTCTGTTCCTCTGTAATAACTTAACCTATATTCTAACCAACATATTACAAAAGTATGAGATAACATGGCATGGCATATTTGTAGTTAGGAAAGCTGGAGACTCAGGTATAAAGGGGACAGTGATATGAACAAAGACTGGAAGAAATGACATGACTGCATTTTAAAAATGCTCATATGGAAGATATTTGCACTATTGTATCACTACAATCACGAGTCATAAGATTTTTTAAGCAGGCTGGTAATATGATCACTTTACAGTAAATATTTAGTGTTTAGGTGAGTATAATCACACAATTTCTGGTAATAGCATTTTAATTTCCTTTGGGGGAAACTACCCCTTGTTGGAAGCATCCATGAGATGGTAAATCAAGGTTAACTAGCAGTCATTTGACCCAATTTATGTAGTCAGATTCTATCTCCCAAAACTTTAAATCTTGAGTGGATTAGTATTCTGTTGTACACATATTTGTTCAATTTGTTAATTTGCTAGTCCTCTACTCTGTGTCAGGCACCATTCTAGACATCAGGATCAATATTCAAAAGGGATAAAAATCCCCACTCTCAGAAAATATATGCTTTGCAAGTATCCACATATCCACATGTACTGGCTAATTTTAGCAATAGTACTCAAATTGAGTATTTCCTGCTCATGTACTCTAATGTTATCTTCGTTCTTCTATTTTCTTAGACTCCCCACCCCCACGATTTCTTGTCTATTCTGTAAGCTAAACAAAATGTTTCTAAAATTTCCAAAAAAATTTCCATTTTTTAAGTTAACTAGAGTTAGTGTCTACTGCAACCGATAACAACTAATACAGATTTGAGTTAAAAAAAGGTAATACTTTTATTCGATTCAATCTGACAGACTTTTTTTTTTTTTTTTTGCTTACTTGCTGAAGTATCAGTCACTGTGCGATGTTCTGGGGAGAGATAAAGACATTATATTATCCGTTGTAAATTGAATTATTGAACTAAATTTCACCCCATTCTGCATCCATATGTTTAATACAACCTTATCATATAGTGAGTGTACTCTCTTGGCCCTTGGCTTTGAACTTGGTCTCATGACGTGTTTAGCCATTAGCATGTGGATAGACAAGACAGTGTAGCAGTGTCAAAGCTAGAACTTTAGAAGCCTTAGATGTTTCTATTTGTTTTCTTATGCCCCTGCCATCACCATGCAAAGAGCGTGCACCAGCTAGACAACCAGTTCCATGGTGGGTGAAGAATATAGAGTAGACCCAGCCCAACTCACCTATAGGACAGAGAGAATAAATTGTTATGTTTTGAGGTGGTTTGTTATGGATGTTTATTATGAAAATTAACTTTTTTCTTCTTTTGAGGAATTTACAGATTACAGGAGAGACGGCACGTTGCCAGGTAATTTCCATATATCTTAGTTATACATTGCCTTCAAGTCATCCCAATCATTTCCCTTAATGATTGCTTGCAGCAAAATTCCTTTACACTAGTATAGGGTTTATTGATCACCGGACTATATTATTTTATACAGTGGGTATAGTCCAGATAAAATGTCTGTACATCAAATTTCTAGAAAATTTGTAATTGGAGAGCTCATTGATTGTGAATACTGCTAAAAGTGAATAATTGCTCAAACCTTTATTTTACTTAAATTCATATACATATCATATATGTATGAGATAACATATATATTTCATATGTTCTATATAAGTTTCAAAGAAATAAAAACATCCTAAAATTTACAAGGAACCACCAAAGACCCAGAAAAGCTAAAGCAATCTTGAACAAAATAAATAAATAAATATATAAAACCACTAAGCTGGAGTCATCACCCTTCCTGATTTCAAATTATATTACAAGACTATAGTAATAAAAAAATATGGTATTGGCATCAAAACAGACACATAGACCAATGACACAGAATAAAGAGTCAAGAAACAAACCATGCAAATATGATCAAGTAACTTTCAACAAAAGTACCAAGAATATACAATGGCAAAATAATAGCCTCTTCACTAAATGGTGCTAAGAAAACTGAAATTTGACCCTTCTCTTATGCCGTACACAAAAATCAATTCAAAATAGATTAAAGATTAAAATATAGGTTTTATTAAATCATAAAATTCCTACAAGAAATCATAGAGAAAAAGCTCCTTAACATTGGTCTTGTCAATTTTTTTTTTATTTAAACAGCAAAAACACAAGCAACAAAAGCAAAAATAAACAAGTAAGACTACATCAAACTAAAAAGTTTAGTACAGCAAAGGAAACAATCAATAAAATGAAAAGGCAACCTACTGCATGGGACAAAATATTTGTAAACCATATAATAGATAAGCAGTTAATATCCAAAATACATAAAAAAATTCATACAACTCTATTGCTAGAAAAGTGAAAATAATCTAATTAAAATGGGCAAAGGACCTAAATAGACATTTTTCCAAAGAAGACATACAAATGGCCAACAAATACATTAAAAAGGTGCTCAACATCTCCAATCATCATGGAAATGCAAATCAGAACCACAAAGAGATATCACCTCACACCTGTTAGGATGGCTATTATAAAAAGTCGAAAAATAACAAGTTTTGTGGAGGATGTGGTGAAAAAGGAACCCTTATACGATGTTAGTGGAAATGTAAATCACTACAGCTGTTAGGGAAACCATTATGGAGCTTCCTCAAAAAACTAAAAAGAGAACTACCATGAGATTCAGCAATGTCACTTCTGGGTATATATTCAAAGGAAATATTAACAAAATCAGTATGCCAAGGAGATATCTGCACCTGCATGTTCATTGCAGCATTATTCACAGTAGCCAAGATATGGAAATAACCTATGTGTCCATCATCAAGTGAATGGATAAATAAAATGTGTTTATATATATAATGAAATATTATTCAGTCTTTAAAAAGAAAATCCTGCCATCTGGAACAACATGCGTGGACTTGGAAGGCATTATTCTAAATGTAACAAACCAGACAGATAAAGACAAATACTGCATGATCTCACTTATATGTGGCATCTAAAAAAAGTTGAATTCAAAGAAATAGAGGGTTGAATGGCGGTTGCTAGGGGATGGGAGTTCTGTTTTTTCTTATAAATCTTTTATCTACAAAAATTTGAAAATGTTGCTCAAAAAAGACAAACTTTAAGTTATAAGAAGAATATGTTCTGGATATCTACTATGATTATAGTTAATAATACTATATTGCATACTTGAAATTCACTAATAGAGTAGATCTTAAGTGTTCTCACACACAAAAATAACTATGTGAGGGGATGTATATAACTAACTTGTTTGTGATAATAGTTTCACAGTATATACATATAACAAATTATCATGTTTTACACTTTAAAAATCTATAATTTTATTGGGCAAATATATCTCATTGAAGTTGAAAATTAAAATTATGTATGTGGTTCATAGGTAGACAAATTAAACTTTCAAAATATCCAAAAATGACTTGTCTAAACCAATGTGTGGTCTGTGATGGAGTATGTTTTATGTACAGTTGAAAAGAATGTGTGTTCTGGTGTTTTTGAGTGGAGTGCTATGTATACTATGTATCTACTAGGTCTAATTGGTTCATAGTACTTTACACGTTCTCTATTTCCTTATAGATCTTTTATCTAGTTTTCTATCCATTATTGAACATGGACTATTGAAGTGTTCTATATTATTGTCTAATTGTTTATTTTCATTTTGTCTTTACATATTTTGGGACTCTGCTGTCGGATATATGTTTATAATTTTTACATGTTCTTGATTAATTGACACTTTCCTCAATATGTAACATCCTTTATCTCTAGTAATAAAGTTTTGTCTAAACATCTATTTTGTCTGATGTTTGTTTAGCTATCCTAGTTCTTTTTTGCTTACAATTTGCATGGAATATATTTTCAACCTATTTGTATCTTTGAATCTAAAGTGAGTATTGTATAGGAAGCACATAGATTTGTCTCTTTTTTATTTGGAAAATAGCTTTATCTTTTTTTTAAAAAAAAATCCCTTCTGCCAATCTCTACACTTTAATTAGAGTTTAATGAATTTACATTTAAAGTAATTACTAATAAGGAAGTATTTCTGCCATTTTGCTATTTGTTTTCTATTCGCCATACACACACACACACACACACACACACACACAGTTACCCAATTGTTTCAACACCACATTCTTTTGTGTTTAATTGACTTTTTGTAGTGTGCCATTTGGATTCATTCTGATTAGCTTTCTGTATATAGTTTTTAGTTATTTTATTGTGGATACCTTGGAAATTGCAATTAACATTTTAATGACATAATAATCTAGTTTGAATAAATACCAACTTACCTTCAATATTATTCAAAATTTCTACTCCTATACATCTGACTCCTTCCTCCTATGTTTTATTATAAAAATTTACATCTTTATATATTGCATAACCATTATAGATTTGTAATTATTATTTTATTTATTTATATCTAAATGACATAAAAATAGTGCTACAAATTTCAAATACAGTAACACTGCCATTTATATTTATCATAGTTCTCTATTTCTTTATATGGCTTCAAATTTCTGTCCAGTGTCCTTTCATTTTACCCTGAAAAATTTCTGTTACCATTTCTTATAGAACAGGCTTATTAGCAATAAACTCTCTCAGCTTTTGTTTATATATCAATATCTTAATTTATTTTTTGAAATACAGTTCTGCTGGGTATGCAATTCTTGATTCACTGTGTTTTTCTTACAGGACTTTAAAAATATTTTCCCAATCTTTTCTGGCCTCTATGGTTTCTGGGCAGAAATGCTGCCATTAATTTTATTGAGAATCTCTTGTGATGAGTCATTTGTCTCTTCCTGATTTCAAGATCCTCCCTTTGTTCTTGGATTTCAACTGTTTTATTATATTATATCTCACTGTGGATCTATTCGATTTATGCTACTTGAAATTTGTTGAGATTCTTGGATATTTAAATTCATATCTTTTATCAAATTTGGAGCATGGTTGACCATAATATCTTCAAATATTCATTTTACACTTTTCTTCTTTCTCATGGATTTTCATTTTATGTATATCGACATATGTGATGGTATTTCACAGGCTTCTTACATTCTACTCATTTTGCTTTATTATTCTTTCTTTGTGCTCCACAGACTGGATAATTTCCTTTGACCTATCTTTAAATTTACTCATTTTTTTTCTTCTTCCCAACAAAATCTTTTGTTGAACTTCTTTAGTGAAATTTTTATTTCCATTATTGTACTTTTCATATCCAAGATTTCTATTTGGTTCCTTTTTATAATTTTTATCATTTTATTTTTATTCTCTATTTGTTGAGTTATCATTTTTTCTGGTTTCCTTTAGTTGTCTGTCCATAGTTTTCTTTGTATCTTTAAACATACTTAATTAAGACAAGTGATTTAAAGTTTTTGTCCAGTAAGTTTTTGTTAATTTGTGTTTTCATTTGATTGAGCTATATTTTCTTATTTCTTTCCATGCTTCCTATGCATTTGCTTGAAACTTTCTATTTTTAGTATTTTAGTAAATCTATATTTTTTGTTGTGTTTGGCATCTGTGGTCTCTGTTCTTTTAGTTTAGTGTTCTGCTAGTCATTTGACATTTTGAATTTTATAATGTGGTAACTCTGCAATTCAGATTCCTCCTGTTTTTTGAGGTTAGCTGTTGTTGCATATTGTAGATTACAGTTGCCCATTTTTAAAATGACTTTTTCAAACTGTTTTTGCAAAGATTGTATTTCTTGTGTAGTTGCTGACATCTCTGTTCCATTAGCTCATTAGAGAGAGAGAGAGAGAGAGAGAGAGAGAGAGCGAGAGAGAGGCGAAGGAAAGAAAGAAGAAAGGAAGGAGGAAGGAAGGGAGGGAGGGAGATAAAAAAGGGAAAAATATTCTCTGTTTATATACATACAATAACCTAAAATCGATAATGAAGGTTAGAGTTGAAGGGAATATTAAAGCTCAGCCAATCAAAGAAAGGAACTTGTTCAATATTGCTCTGTTATTTAACAACAAGCAAGAAAAGCCCACACATGCTTTCAGTTTAGCACCTTTCTATGCACAGTCCTATAAAAAAGAGAGGGTTGATGTTGAATATTCACTAGCACAAATTTTGTAACTTCTAATTTGGTTTCCTGTCAGTGACATGAAACCTAGATCAATATTAATAAATATCACCAATCCTGAAAGCCAGTAACATTGGTTTTCATAATCATGATTTTGAGTTGGCGTAATATCCGACACTTCTAGAAATTCACATTTAAAGAAAAAAATATGCTTCACTTTCTTTTATGTTGAGCAAAAATCACACAGAGGAATTAGCATCCATTTTTTTCCCTAAATCTTTGTAAAAATATATTCTTCTTTTATTTCTCCCCAGTTTGAATTTTATATTTTTGGCTTTTAGCATTGATTCTGTAGATGTGAAAGGAAAAACTTCTCCTTTACCCTTGGAAGTTTCACTGAAAATCAACTGACAATAAGGCAGATTAATCGGGGAAAAGGCACACAGCTTTATTTTATTATACTTTTACGTGACATAGGAACTTTCAGCATGAAGACTCAAACCCCCAGTGGGCTGCAGAAGCTTATATACCATCTTAAGATTACAGAAAGAAGGGAACTTGGATCCTGGCAAAACAGGTTATGGGAAGGGAGAGAAGAGGAATTCTGTTGAGAGGCAATAATGATTACTAGGGAGAATTCAATTAACTTGAGAACATACGATGGTCTGGGACAAAGTCTGTTGGGCCTACAGAAAGGACAATGGTTTGTGACAAAAGTCTGTCCGGGTTTGTTGACAGGCTTTAGTCTTCCTTCCTGCAATATGAGTTTAGTTAATGAAAACTCAGGGAAGGGACCAGAAGTAACTGTTTTCTTTCTTTGGTAGGCCTGGACTTCAGATAGATAAGGGAACTTCAGAGAACAACTGTATCCCGTGCACTGAGAAAGATGGTTAAGGTGTCGGCAGAGGTCAGGGAGACCCTGAGACTTTTTTATTTTTAAGTTCAGCATGCTGCCATATTTTGGTGTGTTGGTTTCTGAGCCCCAGCAGTTGAAGTGAGACCAAATGTAAAAAAAAAATATGTATGTATGTGTACAGGGGAGGAGAAAAGTAAAAGAATAAAATTATGTTATAGAGTAGCTACTTGAGAAATCTTTGTGCAAACACAAGTTAATTTAATTTACTATTTAGCAAAATGTAAGATATGCCATGTGACTTGAATGGGCTAGGGACAGCTGAACCCTTGGACTGGAGAAGGTACCAATGCAGCAAGCACAACCTGATATTCCTATGTTGACACTGATATCTATAAACCACAGTCAATTGTTTTATAAGAAATAAATGCCCAGTAGCCAACAAATTATGTGTTTAAACCTATGAATGCTCAGATCTCACTTCTGTTGTTAAAACTTTTTCTACCTTCTTTTATTGGTATTTTTCTTTTTTTTAATTTTTTTTTATTTCAGAATATTATGGGCATTTTTCTTTGCAGACTTTAGAGAGAATTATGGCTTCTGTTATTCTGCCTAATATTATTCTGCCTAATAATACTTAGTTCAATTGAAAAGCCAGAAGAATTTAGGAATGTAAATGTCTTTCCTGTGCTTTGCCTTGTAAAATTTGTAGGTGATCTCTGCAGGCAAGCTTTCCAACCTGACTCAGTCCTCACTGTTTTATTTTAACATAGTTTCCCAGCTGGAGATTATTTCACGTTGGAGAGATGGTGACATATTTGTAAAAGTTTACAAAAGTTCTAAATGGGAACAAAGGCATTCCCCACACTTTAATTGCTGGTAGCATACTCGAAATTTTACCTGAACAGAAAAATAAATTGCAAACATCAAGTTTTGTGGTTTCACAGCACTACTCAAGCTTGAAGTCATTAAGAAATATATTCAGCATTAACAATAAATCATGTGAAATACAGGCAACCAATATGAATGCTTTATCCTTTCCTGATGGATGGTGGCTTGGGGGATAAGTGCCCTAGAATCATTATTCTCAGAAGAAAAATAATACTTTATTAATAAAATAAGACTCAAAGTCTTTCATTTAAAGACTTCTAGTTACTTTTTTTCTGGGGGAAAATGCATTTCATCATTTTAAAGCAAGGAAATGGACGTGTGTTAAGTGATTTATCCCAGGTCTGACTGAAAGATTCAGCATTAGCTTCTATTTTTGCTGCCTATTTTTTGCTCAACCCTCAGGTGGCAACCCATGGCACATACAGAGGAGGTGTGAGCAGACGTCCACCACATGGGTTCCCATGACATGTGTCCTCTTCACCTGTTAACCGGTTGCATTCTTTTGAGTATTCTCTTTTTGGTCTTTTAAGAAAAGCCATGAGATAGCATTGAAAACTAAAGCTCACAATCTCTGATGATTCTAAATTTTCAGTATGACATACCTATGTTGGAAATTTTAAAACAATACATTTTGACATTCCTTGACACTGTGATAGAAATTAGAACTGCTAAAGTTGATAGATGTGGCGGACTTTAAGTTTTTTTCCTCACTAAAACACACATAAAAGGATATTTAGGACTTAGCATGTGTAGTAAGGGTAAGCATAAATGTTGGAGTAAAATAGAGGGGGAGTTGTAAAGATCGATCAAAATTCCTGCAGATATCTCTACAGATAAAGACATTATTAAAAATCCATGAATTATCCTATGTTGCAGTTACCAATTCCCATGCCCTTTGTTTTTTTCCTGTTTTAAGGATGCTATGCTTTTATATCAGGCTTCAGAAGTAGATTAATAAATAAAATCCTCTTGAGTTTTACAAAGATGTTGGAATTTCATCATTTTTAAATTTCACCCCAGAAAGCCATGCTTTCTACTGATAATTTCTGTGCTTCAGGCATAAAGCAGAAATAAACTTACTAACATTTGCTTACTAAGTGAAATTTAAAGAGAAAGCAAATTCACAAATTTGATTTTTATTATTCCCTGGGAAGTACGTTAGTTGTTCTTAGGCTTTCAGTGTCCTTAGCAGTGCTTTGAGCAGAAACTCTTAAGTACAAATGAATGAAGTTGATAAGAACCACTTGGCTTCCTTTATTCAAAATCCCTGATATAAATTATCAAGTACTGATTGAGCACCTATTCTATGCCTATTGTTGATGCAGTCTTGTGCACCTGAAATGATTACCTATATATCAATATGGCATGCCACTCCATGCCCTGGACATATCCTCTTTCTCACTATGTTCCCTCCAGTCAAAATTAATGCCTCCCCTGTTTCTATCTTTAATCCCTAGTAAATTTAAGCCGTAGAAATAGACTATTAAGTCAGGAACATCAGCTTACTTCTGGAATTTCCCTAGGACTTTCATTCCCCATGGTGAAATTCTTTTAGGTAGGGCTTCAAAACTATAACAAGAGGTTAGGAGTAGGCAACAGGCAGGGTGAGCACTTATTCTATCTCAGTGGGGCATGATGTCCTCAGGGCATTTTTTGTTGTCACGGTCAAGGGGGTGAGGCAAGAATGCTAGTTTCCTTACAGTGCTCTGGAAAATCCCGCTCATCAGAACATCCTTCATTCCATGAAACTTTCAAATATATTCGTGCATATGAATTAGTGTAAAAGCCATGTCTGTAGAAATACAATCCGAAAACATATCTTTATATAACATTTTAAACTATGGGTGGTATTTATAATTTTTAATAATAATTAAATTTTCTGGGGATAAAATACTATGCAAATAGATTGAATATTGTATTTTATATTGCTGGCAATTTTAACAAGAGTTGTTTACCATTTAGAAAGAAATCACATCATGAGTAGAAATGTCACTTTTGCATATTTGAGTCATCATTATAACCATCAATTTGAATTTATGTGTGGTTCATTAATAATCATTTTATCTATTGTAAAAAGCATATGACCACTGCACTCTAGCCTGGGTGACAGAGACCCTGTCTCACAAAAACAAAAAAACAACCAAACAACAACCACCACCACCACCCAGAAAAACAGGCAGGATCTAAAGTAGCTGCTAGGTGAATAGGAGAATTTGTTTCACTTTTGGGCGCTGTTCAGTATGTGGATCCCATGGAAAATCCTTAACAAAAGATGTTAACTAAGCACCAAGTACTATTTGACATAAAATGAGAACATTAAACTATTACATTTGACAAACTTTTCTTTAGAGGCCTAGATAATAAATATTTTAAGCTTTATAAGCTAGATAGTCTTCCTCACAACTACTCAATACTGCCATTGTAGTCAAAAGCAGCCCTAGGCAATGCATAAACAGATAAATAAGGGCTGCTTTCCAATAAAATTTTTGTCTGTTTTCCAATAAAATTTTGTTTATAAAAATGGGTGGTGAGCTGGATTTGACCTGTAGACCATAGTTTGCTAACTCTGGACTATTAAATTGGCAATTGTTAATGGCTCAGTGAATTTATTTGAACTTAAATGTGTTTTATCATTTTTCTCCTTCTGTGTAATCTATGGCTATGATGTTTCCAATGTAAAAATTCCACTTTGCCCAACATGTTGAATCAACTCAAACTCATATAAGATAGTTTGCAATATGTAGAATTACATTTACTCTGAAAGTATCCACATAAAAATTGTAAAGCCTTTTCAAAGCTCTGCAGAGAGGAATACAAATGACAAAGTTCAAAAGTGAGAGGGAGTTGAAATTTGTTGTTGTAATGGGGCATACTATCTTTTTTCTTGCCCCCTACTTTGTTAATTGCTCAAAATGTCTTGCAGTAGTTAAACTATACAATCAAAGTACTCTTTTCCGGACGATGAGAGCTAATATAGAAAGCATCAAAGCTACACAAAATTGTAGGAATTAACACATCAAAAACATGGAGTTGATGAAAATACAATACTGAAAAGATATTTGCTTAGCCACTAGTATTACCAATACCCATTTTTGACCTAATCAAGAAATAATTGTGTGTGTATGTGTGTGTGTACATGTTGGGTGGGGAGTGTTTCTCAACAAAAATAGCTCCCTAATTCTTTTGCCATTTGTCAAGATTTTTTACATAGTAGATTGGTCTATTTAATTTTGGTGAAAACTCAGAGACTAAAAAATATAATTATACTGAATTTAATTCTCATTTAACATTTCTTTTTTGGATGACTTCCACCTTATAAGTTTTGCCCAAAGTATTTCAGATTAATGTTAATCTAAGCAATTTAAAACCTTCCAAGATTTTAGTATATTTAGTATATTTAGAAGACAGGGCTTTGAGGAGGCACTGCCCAGGCCCAATTTATCAAACAGTAGTTTAATCAAGTCTCTGATATTATGTTTTGAAGGATCTTCATATTTGCTTCCCCAGAAGGAAAGGAAAACTGTTGTTTCTCAAGAATAACTTAGAAATTTTCCATTTCACTCTCTTCTATATCTCATCTTGATCAAATTATTATTTGATTCATTCATCCATTTAACAAATACTTCACAAGGGCTTTCTACACACAAGACCTGTTTACACAAGTAAACAGACATGATTCTTGTTCTCATGGAGTTCCCAGGCTGATAGAAGAGCGGGAGTAAACAAGTAAATGCAGAAATAAATATCTATTTAAAAAATTAACCAATGATTTAAGCAAAGATCACAAGATACTGGGCAGTGTAACAATGTGCTACACATACATGCCCCTTTTGTTACAGATACACTCTCTGGTCCAAAGATGTCATTTACATAGAATTTAAGGGGATCAGTATCTCTAGGGCTGGTACTGAGATGCCCCTGGTAATGTGACAGAGAGAAAAATGTGATGAGGGATAGGGAGAGAGGGAAAAAGTGGGAAAGGAGAAATGTCTTTTGTATGTGGTAGTCAGGAAAGCCCTTTCTGGGAAGTTGACATTTGACAAACAGAGGAGGAAAAGGGGTCAGCCATATTACAGCAGAGAATGAGTTTTTAAAGAACAGAATAAAACAAAAACTAAGGCCAAAAGTTTGGAAAGGAACGTGTTTCTTTGAGGAAACTAAAAAAAAAAAAAAAAGTCAATGGGATTAGAGCTAACATGTGCCATATGGTGACACAGTAGGAATCGTAAGTGGCTTTTTAAGTCACAGTAAAGACTTTCAATTTTATTAGTGCAAAGAGAACAGTTGGAAAAAGGGTGATGTGATTGGACATGTGTTTTCAGAGAAAGCTCTGGCTGCTTCATAAGTCAAAAGTCCTAAGAACACTCCATTTAAGAAGCTATCTCGTTGGACCAGGATAGTGGAGTAGATATAAAGAGAAATAGACAAATCTAAGATATACTGTTGAGAAAGAATTGACAGGATTTTGCATTTATTTATTCAACACACAATTATTGATTACATGAAGCACAGGTTCTATGAGGGTGACTAGATTGGATATAATTATATACTTCTAAATTATCTAATTAGACTTGACTAAAAATGCTGGATAATTTGGCCAGAGTTGGAGTTTTCGTTGTCATTGAGACAGACTTAACTTTTTTTATAATATATATGGAAGAGGTATATATATATATATATATATAGAGAGAGAGAGAGAGAGAGAGAGAGCGAGAGAGAGAGAGAGAGAGAGAGAGAGAGAAAGAGAGAGAGGTTTTATATATGTGTGTGTGTATATGTGTGTGTGTGTGTGTGTGTGTGTGTATGTATAATATGATGGTAGAAAGATGGTAGAAAATTCAAAGCTCAAATAAATTTCTCTTTTAGGTCAGAACTGCCTTACATCAAAATGAAGAACTGCCTGAATGAATCTAAGGTATTGGTTTTAATTATATTCCCTTGCTTATTTTTCGTTTTACAAGTTTTCTAGGGTAGAAAACACTTCATTAAAATAACCTTAGTGCCAGTGCCTAAATTCAATATTTCCTAATCTTCTATGTCAATTGAATTTCATGAAATAAAAGAGGGTTACGATAATCTCAAATATTACCTATAGGGCTGTTTCTTAAGATCCAGCAAATCAAGCAAAATTTGAAATAAAGTAACATTTGGCAGTTTTATCTTATAATCATTCTTTGAAATCTTGTATGTATATGTCTTTAAAATTGAATTCCACAGGAAGGGCATACATAGAACTATGATAATTTTGCAGGAAATAAATTGAAAGTCCAGAATTTTGCTAAATACTTGATTAACTGATTTTAAGAAAAAGTTCTTATTTAATTATTTCTCCAGAGCACCTTTGACCCTCTGGCATAAATTTCTCTGCTCATTTTTGAGATTCCTACCACAATTTGTCTGGTATAAATCCTTTAGCCACCACCAGATTCTCTCTTCAAAGTTCTTTAGCCAGTAATCAATCAAACAACACCTCTTTCTCTCTAAGTGCTAGGAGAGGATGGCAATTTTGGCAGAATGAGTTCAGGGAAAGAAATAACTGCCACCCCTATAGTCTAGTTTGTTTGTAAAATGCTGAAATTCTAGTGAAGACATTCACCTTAAATGTAATTGTTATTTTAACGTTATTTTGACTTCAACAATTAAATGGAGAGCTAAGAAAGAGAATTATTTCACAGTACAGATCAAAATAGTGAAAACAAAAACAAAACCACTTTCCATTTAGGAAGATCCTTTGAAAATCCAGTTTTCCTTTACTAAGTCTTCTACCACAATATTAAACCATTACTGTGGGACACATCTTTATAAAATATCAGAGCTAGGGCTAGAAAAGATAGCTCGAGCAGGGCATTACTTTGGAAAATGGAAATAGAAAATATTCATTTGATTACTATAGCTAGGTAATAAAATTTTCATAGGCTTTGAAGCAAAAGTATCCCAATAAGCATGTATAATAAGAAATAGTGATCCGCAAATCTAGCTTTACATTAGAATTTCGCAGTGAGCTTAATAAAGAAACACTGTCACATTCCAAAATATCACAGGGTGGGGCCCTTGAAACTGATATTTTAACATTTCTCAGAGAGTAATAGGAGTAGCAACTGTGAAGCATATTAGAGATATCTTGGGTATATGAAAAGTCATTATAAATTAAAATATTTTAAGTGTCATATATATGAATTCGTATCCAGGAAGCTCAGCAAACACCACACAAATACAAAACAAATAGTAGCTAGTAATATCATAGTCAAACTTTAGAAGAGAAAAACATGAAATGCAAGAGGAGAGGAAAAAGACACATTACATACAATGAAACGTAAATATTGAAAACAGAATTTCCATTAGTAATGAAAGCCAGAGAAAAATAGCATAGCAGCTTTAATGTGTTGAAAAAATTCTTTTGGTGGTGAATATCCTGTAAATTTTTCTTCAAAATAAATAACACATAAGGACATTCTTTGGAAAACAGAGAGCTGAGAAAATTTGTCACAGGGAGACTTGTACTGTCAAGCATGCGTGCGTGCATTGTGTGCATGCACACACACACACCAAAAACAAAAATAAAAGAATGCTCTTTAGGCTGAAGGAAAATGACAACATATTAACATTAAATTCTACAGAAAGAAAGGAATAGCACTTTAAATGTTAAATATATGAATAAATATATGATACTTTTCTTTAAAAATTTTTAAAGTCAATTAACTTAAAACAAGGATAATGACAAATAAATGCAGAAAATATAAGGTATATAGATGTCAAGTACATGACAACAATAGCACAAAGTATGGTTAAAGTTAGATGTGTAATTATATATAATTTCTTGGTTGCATTATATGTGAAATGATAATATGAAACCAAGATAGGCAGTGATAAATTAAGAATCTATATTGCAATCTCTGGAGCAACTTCTTAAAAATGTAAAGAGATATAGATATAAAGTCAAAATAGGAGTTAGAATGAAATAGTAAAAGTTATTAACTTTACTTTTACTTTACTTTGAAATAAAACAAAACAAAAGCAATAGGAACAAATAAAAAATAATAAAATAGTGGACCTAAACCCAACCATATCAATAATTAAAGCACATATAAATGTATCAAATATTTTGATCAAAGTCAGAGATTTCCAGATTGGATAAAATAGGAAGTTGTGAATAGATGTTGTCTATAAGAGAAGCAAGTAAAATCTAAGGATACCAACATCTTGACAATGAAAGGATACAAAACTGTATCATGCAAGAAGTCATCACAGGATAGCTGAAGTGAGTATGCTAATATCAGACAAAGTAGATTCCAAAATAGAATATTATCACAGGTAAAGAAGTAGGTTATATCATAGTTGCATATTTTATTAATCTTCTCTCATTGACTTATAGGAAAAGTAGATATAGATAGAAAATCAGTAATGATACAGAAGATTTGGACAGACTTTAAGCAATTTGAATTAATTGATATTTAAAGATTACTACATCTGAAAAACTCCAGAACACACAATATTCCAAACAACCAGGGGATATTTACCAAGATAGACCATCAACTTTTCCATAAAGCAAGGCTCAATTAATTTTTAAGGCTTGAAGTCATACAAAGTATATTCTGTGAGCATATCAGGTATAATTAGAACTAAATAACCAAACTATACCTAGAAAATGACAGAATATCTGTGGGTTAAATAATCTGTGAGTTAAAGAATAAATCACAAGGGAAATTGAATATTAATTTGGCCTAAATGTTAATGACAGCACAACATAATATTTATAAATAAAGTTGTGCTTAGAGGGAAATGTATAAGATTATATGCTTAAAATAGAAAAGAGATTTAAAATCACTTATCTATACTTCATGTTAAGCTAAATAAAAGACAAATGGATTAAATGGAAAATGAGTAGTAGAAAGGGAATAATAAATACAAGAGTGAAAATCAGTGGTCTAAAATAAAAATAAGAGAAGAAATCAATAAGGCCAAATGTTTGCTCTTCAAGGAGCAACACAATTGATAAACTACTACCAAATCTAATCAAGAAAGAATGAAAAAGAACGAGAAAGAGACAGGAAACACATTACTGATATCAATAATAATCATAAAGATATCATATGGATCATATGGATCTTAATGACATAGAAAAGATAATAAGGAAATATTATGAAAAATTTTATACTGATAACTTTGACAAATTAGATAAAATAGAAAAATTTCTTGAAAAACACAACTTCCAAATGTAACCCAAGAAGAAATTAAAAATCTAAGTAGTTGCATTTTTACCAAGTATATTGAATTTGAAATGAAAGCCATCTCATGGGGAAGATAAAGATTTTTTCAGGTAGACATAAAAAGTACTGTTAAAGAAAATAAATTATTAATTAGTATTTATCAAGGTTAAAATCTGCTTTTCTAAAGTCAGCATAAAAACATAAAAAGACAAGCCACAGACTGGGAGAAAATATTCACAATACATATATCCAAATTTATACAACACTACAAATTAATAATAAAAATATTTGAAAAGATACAATACTAAAGAATATGTAGATATGACTAAGCACAAGAAAAATGCTCATTATCATTACTTATCGGTGAAATACCTATTAACTAGCCTTCAGATATAACTATATTACCAGTAGAAAGGCAAAAGAAAAAAAGACGGACAAACAAAAAACTGACAGTAATGAATTTTATCAAGAATATGGAGCAATTAAGATTATCAAATATTTTTTGGAGTATAAAATGGTAAAACCACTTTGGAAAACTCTTGTGATTCATTGAAGTTAAACATACACTAACCTTTGAACCAGATATTTGCTTAAGGTAAATAAAAACACATGTCTACATAAACACTTGTAAACAACCATAGAGGACTGTTTTGTTTTGTTTTATTTTTTTATAAGTAGAAACTACAAACAACCCGGACATCTGTCAAAGGTGAGTGAACAAAATGGAGCATACATATACAACTGTTTAGCAATAAAAAGGAATGAATTTATGATGCACAAACAACATAGACAAGTATAAGCATATATTAAATGAAAGAAGATAGAGCTATAAAAACTCGTTAGATTCTGTCTGTATGAAATCATAGAACTGGTAAATCTAGATTATTTTGATAGAAATAAAAACAGTTATTGTCTCTATGTAGAGGTATCATCAACAGAAGAGCACAAGGTTATTTTCTCTGAAGATAGAAAGTTTCTATATCTTTTTGTTGGTTTGTTTTCAGATAGCGATAACTTGGATATGCAGTTGTCAAAATTTATCTAACTGTACATTTAAAATTTGTGCATTTTATTGTTTGTACATTTTAGCTCAATGAGATAAAAAACTATGTGAAGAAAGAGGAAAATATAAACAGACCTGTAGCAAACATACATAATACGTAAGTATATAGAACACTCGTACATGAGAAAGTGATAAAATTATTCTAAAATTGTATGTGTTACAATGTGAAGTGATAAGCTATGGCAAAGAGGATTGGGATAGAAGGAGAAAGGGAGTGAAAAGAAAAGAAAGTATTCTAGGTGAGAAAAACTTTTAGGAAAAGAGGTGGAAATAATTGAGACTCGTGGAGGTCATGGTACTGGGCTCAGTATTCCTTATCAGTAATGTGAAGTATTATGAGATAAATGGACTTGTATAAGCATCTCTCTGTCTCTCTCTTTCTCTCTTTCTCTCTTTCTCTGTCTCTGTCTCTCTCTCTCTCTCTCTTTCTTACCCCCCCATAATGTGTGTGTCATAGAGAACTATCAAGAAATTATTATACTTAAAGAAACAAAAA
>RJWJ010008842.1:42096-52134 GCA_004363605.1 Indri indri
AAAAAAAAAAAAAAAAAAAAAAGAAACAAAAATCATAAAAAAAAACCCCTGCTAGTTGTAAAATATTAGAAGAGCTATTGAAAAATAGGATGAAGGTTTTATTTCTAAAAACACAATCATGTTTCCTCTTTGTGGGATAATTTATACCCTACATGTAGTCAGTAAATTCACTTTATTTATGGCTGACAAACTCGGCTGGGCATAAGAATTGCCCTCAGGATTTATATAAAACACGGTCTCCAAGGCACCACCTGAAAGATTCTGTCTCAGTAGAACAGGTGTAAGTCCCTAGAATCTATTTTTAACAAGCTCACTTAGGTAATTCTGATGCAGCCAGCCTGATAACTACCATTTTGCAAACTACTGTATGGAACACATGAGCCAGATGATTCCTCAAGGCCCCATCTATTCCTCCATCTTAACATGCTTAACACAGTGCAAAATCAAAAAAGCAGCATTTTAAAATTCTGTGCCACTTTTGAAATTAATTTTTATTAAAATAGAAAAATCTTGAATGAAACAGTGAATGATTTTCAGCTTAAAGAACTAGTCCAAGATTGTCTCTGCAGGGAAAGTCATTTTATATTACTTTGTATTTTTTTTTTCCAAAAATTAACTCATCTGTGTTGCTGAGCAAAAGATTGGATTGGATGAATGTTTTATGGGGATCAGGAGAATATTTCACAGAGATCAAAATGCCTTCTTGTTCATCAAGTCCAATGCAAAAGACAACAAAGTTCTTTAAAAATGTCCTTCTCAAAGGAATTGAGAGCTTATTAAGCATATTTATAGTACTGCAGTCATATGGTATTTGAAATAACAGCTTTTCAAACATTTTAGTTGTTGTGTTTTTTTTTGTTTTTTGTTTTTTTTTTTTTTAAGGAAAGTCTAGCAAATAAAAAGCGATTTGTTTTCGATTTCTCTGAACTTTCAGTGTTAGGATCTCTTATGTCTGGCAAACTTTTATGTTCCACTGGAGGTATGATAACTGAGGGTGAGAAGGACATGAGAAAAGGAAAAACGTCAGCAAAGGTTGAAAAGAAGAGATATATTGAAGACAGATTGAAGAGTATTTAAACTGATTTTCATTGGACATTGGGAATGCCTTCCATTCCAATCAGTGTCCTTGTCAGCAGAATTTACCCAACAAGAGCTGCAACCTCATTGAAACCCATTACCACATAAAAAATGAGGCGAAAAAGACAGGAGAAGGAGCAAGGAGGAGTTGTTAAGTAATTTGTCATTGTGGCTAAATTAGACAAATCTGTTAGAAATAAGCAATATGTAGAAAAATAATACAGTATTTTGAATTAGAAGTCCTGAGTTGAATTGAAATAATGATTCCTTTTCCATATTTACCTTACAATATTGAATAAGTTATTTAAAATGTTTGCCTCTCAGTGTCCTGATATATAAAATGTAGACTATACTGCTTTCTGAAAGGGTTTTGGACAGGATTAACTTTTTAAAAAAATACCACCATGGTGTCTAAAGTGTAGTAGAAACTCAATGCATTTATGTAGAACCTATTTTGGTTGTTTTCCTTTAGTACCAGTGGCTGTCTTTAGAAATGCCATAAAATAATCATCTAAAACTAATTGAGAGGCATGGCAAGTAGAAACAATAGTAATAATAAAAATAGCCAGTATTTATTGAACACCTTCAATGAACTACATGTGCTAAATATGTTACATTTTTAACCTCAGAATAATCTTGTGATTATTACTATTATTACTGTTACTTTCATTTTGTAGCAGAAAATTGAGACAGAGAGATGCATTTAATTGCCCAAGATCACTTTAGCTATTGACTCTATAATAACTGCTGATAAGAACACCGTGAGAATGTTACCAAGCCAATGTCTTTTTACATTTAACTGGCTTGTGTTAACAATTAGAATCCCACTTTTGTACCAATGACTTCTCATTTGATTGGTTCCATAGACTCAGAAAATATTAGAGTTGGAAGGGACAGTAGAGATGACATTATTCAATGGTTCCCAAACTCCACAAACCAGGGCTATTCCATGACAATGGAAGTACAGTAAGAAAATTAAGAATTTTTTTTTTTCAGAAAAACACTAAAGAACACTTAAGAGTGGAACTGAAGTCACCCTGATGAAAGAAAAATTCTACCTGTAGACTGAAGCATCAGTTTGTGCCAGAGAAGTCCAAACTGCCTTTCTTAATAACCAACCCTATGGATTTTGGACCTGCCTAGTCAGCCTACACAATCATGTATATGTGTATGATTTTATGAAAAATATCGATAGAATTTCAAGAAGTTTGCACAGACCCATTGAACCCCATCCAGAGATCTCTAGGATACATAGATTTCAGATTATGAACAACCCCTCTTTTAGAGTACAAACACTCCATTAAGTTATAATATTCCAAAGGATTTGGCAAATCTTCAATTCACCTTGAATTCAGCCAGAGAATTAAACTGACTCCAGAGTTCAGAAGGTTAAGTATACAAAATTATATGGAATTTTCATTAAGAATCATTTCTTGAGAGTAAATTCCTCGTATTGTTTTAGTGTTTCTTCTGCTAGGAGAGACACAAATGAACTACTGATAATATTTCCTCTTTCTTTCTCTTACAATATTGTTTACTTAGAAACAGTAGGCAATTCTCATACCACACTATCAGAATTTCAGTCTCTTTTTTTCAATCAACTATGGATGCACAAATGTAATAGAAACACTTCAATTATTCATTGTACCTACATTGCTTATTGAGTATTTGTATTTATAAAAAATTATGATCGTGTACTTCTTTATGAATGAGTCCCAGATTTGACCAATAGTATATAGTATAAACTATGTATATAAAAGTTTCAGAATCTATAAAATGAATTAAGATAAAGAATTATAAAATCCTATTAAGAGAAATCCTGCTAGAAAGTAATTGTCAAATTGAGAAAATCTGAAGCTTCCCAAAGTAAAGGAGGAAAAAAAAGAGGGCCTTCATAAAATAGGCATTCAGAGAACTTTAAAAAAGTAAAAAAAAAAAAAAAAAAAGATATCATGATTATTATGATACCATCCCTACCAGAATGAAATGAATAACAGCACAGTAGGTTGTTTTAAAGTAATACTGCAAAAATAATGGAGTACAAATACCTAGTAATGGTTGCTAGTTTGGAAATAGTCCATTTAACAATTAGGATTTTCTTCAAGGAATATTAAAACAATTATGACTTATGGAGAAAACAGATATTTGAATATCCATTTATTCAACAAATATATATTAAGCAGCAAAGGTGGTTAGGCATTATTTTGTCAAGGGAGTGAAACTGTGATAAAAATGTGATAAAAATGACAGACATAATTTCAGTCCATTCCAAGGTTGGATATTTTCATTTGCCTCTTGAGATCTACTCACCATATTTAATTATGCTCTTTGACTCAGAAATACGTCCTAATGAATACTGTCAACAGCCAATTTGCTATCCAGAATCCAGTTGTGTTAAACCTGTACTGGGAAGGTGTAGGCAGGAGATTGGATGGTGGGAAGAGAGTAAACATGGAACACTTTGCCTCAGCTCCATTTCTGTTTGACTTCAAGTTAGGAGTGGCCACATTCCTTTTTTAAAGGCCACATCAATTATTTATAGTTAAAACCACAAATCCAGGATTTTTTCCCTCCTTTACCACTTTATTTTTTTGTTCGCTTGTTTGTTTTTGGCACAAGGTCTCACTCCATTGCCCAGGCTAGAGTGCAGTGGCATCAACATAGCTCACTGCAACCTCAAATTCCTGGGCTTAGTTGATCCTCCTGCCTCAGCCTCCTGAGTAGCTGGGACTACAGGCATGCACCACCACATCTTGCTAAGTTTTCTGCTTTTTGTAGAGATGAGGTTTCCCTATGTTGCTCAAGCTGATCTCAAACTCCTGGCCTTAAGTGATCTTCCTGCCTCAGCCTCCAGAAATGCTAGGATTATAGGTGTGACCCACAGTGCCTGGTCTCCCTTGCTGCTCTAAGTGTAGGAAAGGAAAAGGCTCTCATTGTAGCTGGGCCCAGCACATTTCCTCATGTCTTTTTCATTTCCCTTAACTCTACCAGTTTTAGTCCATTTTGTATTGTTATAACAGAATATCAAAGACTGGGTAATTTATAAACAATAGAAATGTATTTGTATCATGGTTTTGGAGGCTGGGAAGTAATTAAGCAATTAAATTTCAACATAAGTTTTTGAGGGGACATTCAAATCATAGCATTCTGCCCCTTACCTCACAAAATTCATGTCTTTCTCACATACAAAATACATTAATTCCATCCCAACAGCCCCAAAGTCTTAACTCATTCAAGTATCAAAAGTCTCATCAAAATCATATATGGGTGAGACTCAAAGCTCAATTAATCCTGAGGCAAATTCTCTGTAGCTGTGAGCCTGTGAAATTAAAACAAGTTATCTACTTCCAGAACATAACAGTGGGACAGGAATACAATAGAGATTTCCATTCCAAAAGGAAGAAATGGGCAAAAAAGATGGAGTAATTTGTTCTAAGTAACAACAAAACCCAACAAGGCAAACAGCATTAAATCTTAAAGCTGTAGAATAATCACATTTGAATCCATATCTCATATTCTGGGCACACTGGGGCAGGCATTGGACCTCCAAGGCCTAAGGCAGCCCTACTCCTACAGCTTTGTTGGGCTCAATTCTCCCAGAAGCTCCCACCGGTTGGAGTTTTGTGCCAGCAGCTCTCCCAGGCTAGCATTAAATGTTGATGGCTCTACAGTTTCACAATCTTAGTGGTGGTCCTGCTCTTATAACTATTAGTTCGTTGCTCTTAAGTTGTGTATTCCATAAAGTCCTAGGACACATACAATTTCATCAAGTTCTAGGCAACTGTCTAAAAAAACTGGCCTTTACTCCAGTTCCCAATACCTTGTTCCTCCTTTCCATTTAATACCTCATAAGAATGATCTTTACCATCCACATTTCTATCAACGTTCTAGTCATGACCACTTAAATAATATCTAAGAAGCTCCAGACTGCCCATATAGTTGTTGTCCCATTCATGGCAATCTAGACTTTTTCTAGCATCTTCCTCCAAATTCTTCCAGCTTTTACCCATTACCCAATTCCAAAGCCACTTCCACGTTTACTTATTTTTAGGTATTTCAGGTATAACAAGAACCTCACTTCTGGTACAAAATTTTCCATCTTAGTCCTTTTTGTGTTGCTATAATATTAATAGAATACCACAGCCTGGGTAATTTATAAATAAGGGAAGTTTATATGGTTCATGATTCTGGAGCCTGGAACATCCAAGAGCATGGTAAAAGCATCTGGTGAGAACCTCAGTGCTAATGTCACTATATGGCAGAAAGTGAAAGGGCAAAAGATCACATAAGACAGAGAGGGAAGATAGGGGCCAAACTTGATCCTTTTATCGGGAACCTACTCCTGCACAATAACTAACCCACTTCCTTGATGACTGCATTAGTATATTCATGAGGGTAGAGCTTTTATGATCTAACCACCTCTTAAATGTCCCACCTCTTAATGCTGTCATGATTGCAATTAAATTTCAACATGAGTTTTGAGGAAAACATTCAAACCATTACACTACTAAAACCTAATAAACCCACCTTTTAATTTGCCTTGTGTCAGGTTAGCATCCAATTACATCATAGAGACTTTCCCTTTTATAAGATGCCATGAATAAATAAAAAGATTTTCAACTTATTGCCTAATCCTTATTACCTCTCATATTATCTAAATTCTTTACTTAAAACCAGACTATAGACTGAGTGGTATTTTTAATATTAACAAGGATAGGAATTTGTGGAGGGGGGAAAAATAGCAGAGTTAAGGTAACCTCCTGGATTCCCACTCCCAGAGAAAGAGGCATAGATCTCGGTCTGCTACTCATGAATGGATCACTCTCCCACAAAAACAATGAGGTGAATCGGTGGAGATTTAGCATGGGACACACAAAAGAGGAAAAATAAAAGGTGAAGGATAGATAGGAATGCAAAACCTGGAGAGTGCAAGACAGACAATAGAGAGTGGAGCATGGGATGGCTGTGCCTGCCTGGCCAGCAAGTGCAGTGGGATCAGACCCTCAAGAGAAAGTCTAGTTTCCCCACTGACTTACAAGCACACCGAGACAGTGTCTTGCATGAAGTGGGTGCAGACTTGTGGCAAGAGATGTGGGGCTCTGTGGAGAGGAGACAGTAGCAGGGAGCACCTTGAACTCCTGGGAGCTCCATGCCAGGACTGCACCGGACAGGGGAGAGGCTGGTCTGGACTACCTCTGGAGGCAGTTAGGAGTCAGCAAGCTTGTCTCTGGCACCCAGAGGGTCCAGATTAAGGAGGTGATTACTAAGTAGAGGACTCTAACCTCAAAACCACGGCAGGTGATTAGGCCTGCACAGGGCGGGTCAGTAAGTGTGAGAGCTACTGCTGGACAGGTGTGAGATTGGGGGAGGGTGATATAAACGAGACAACAGGGCACCCTGTTGACTCAGCTGCCTGATCTGGTGCCTGCCAACCCCTGAACAGTCGCCTCCAGTGCTGGAGCCCTGTGGGTGGGTGATCACCATTCTCAGGGCCCACAACACTGTGGCTGCAGTGATACGGTGTGGGGCAGCTCCCTTCCCCCAGTGCAGGAACTCTCACAACAAGGTCCACCCTTGCAGGACCTAAAGTCAACTAGCCAGGCAAGTTTTTGAGGGGTGAATTCTGAATACATCCTCAGTTGTGGGAGGCTAACGCCTGCGGGACTTGCAGGTGCTGGGGTGCTGGGCGAACTGGGGCAGTGCACCCTCCCCCTAGCCAGCATCTTTTGCATGGAAAGTGGTGGGCTCCACCTCTGGGGTTGTGGCATCAAGAATAAAGAGCCACTTTCCCTCTGCAACAAGCTTCAATCTGTGGGGCCTTGGCACTGATCAATAGCTGACAGCCCAGTGACTTTCCTTGTCAGACTGGTTTAGGTCATCTGGTAGGACCATAACTCTGGGGCTGGATTTCTGCCTCCAGTAGCTACCAACAGTGAAGCTTGTGGTTGGGGAACAAAAATCTGGTCAAGAGACCAAAACAAGTTCCCCAAGTAAACCCTCCCAACAGGAGCAGCCTCCCAGCTGTGGCAGAAGAACCCTGAACAACATACTAGCATCTCCCTCTAGCAGCAGATCAAGTAACCATAAAAATGCATACATCCAGGCTAATAGGCAGCACCTGCAACCTGCCTCACTAACACATCTGCTGAAGCAGAACACACACACGACGTGTTATTTTCCAAACGGAAACAGCAAAAACAGAAGAAACAGCTGATCCAGATGGGAAGGACCCAGCAAAAGATCTTTGGAAGTATGAAAAATCAAATGGAAAGCACACCCCCAAAGAGGAACACCAGCTCTGTAGCAATGGACATTAACCAAGTCCTGAATGCTAAAATGACAGAAGAAGAATTCCAAACATGGATTGGAAGAAAACTCAATGATATGCAAGAAAAAAATGGATGACCAACACAAAGAAACCACAAAAAAAATCCAGGACTTGGAAGAATAATTCACTAAAGAAATTGAAATATTAAAGAAAAATCAAAACGATCTCCTGGAAATGAAGGACTTATTCAGGGAAGTACAAAACACAGTGGAAAGCCTCAACAACAGGGTAGATCAATCAGAAGAAAGAATCTTAGAGATTAAAGACAGCTCCCTCCAATTGAATGAGCCAGTCATAGAGATTGAGCAGAAAATTAAGAGAAAAGAAATAAGCCTACAAGAAATGTGGGATTATGTGAAAAAACCAAACCTGAGGGTGATAGGGATTGAGGAAGGGGAAGAAGAAAATACATAAGGGCTGGATAAGCTTTTTGAAGATTTAATAGAGGAGAATTTCCCAGGCCTTGCTAAAAATCTAGATATACAGGTGCAAGAAGCCCAGTGGAACTCAGGGACATTAAATGCAAATAGGAAGACACCAAGACATGCAGTCATCAGATTGACCAAAATATAAACTAAAGAGGCCCTTCTACAAGCTGTAAGGGGAAAGAAACAAGTAAGATACAAAGGAAAGCCCATCAGAATAACACCAGATTTCTCAACGGAAATCCTACAAGCAAGAAGACACTGGGGCCCCATCCTCACTCTTCTGAAACAGAATAATGCCGAGCGTAGAATCTTGTACCCCGCAAAACTAAGTTTGATATATGAAGGAGAAATAAAGACATTCTAAGATAGGCAAAGACTGAGGGAATTCATCAAGACAAGACCAGCTCTCCAAGATACTCAAAACAGATTTATACCAGGATCAGCACAATAAACACTCACGAGTGCAAAACCACCAAAAAGTTAAAGATCAAAGGCTAGATTTTACAAAGCCTGAAGAGAGAGAAAAAAGCAACAAAATACAACTCAACAGAATAAACAGGAATTCACCCCACATATCAGTTCTCTCAATAAATACGAATGGCTTGAACTCCGATCTCAAGAGACCTAGGCTGGCCGAATGGATAAAGAAATACAAGCCAAGTATCTGCTGTCTTCAGGAAATGCAACTAACCTGCGAGGATGCATTTAGACTCAAGATAAAGGGGTGGAAAACAATATTTCAGGCAAATGGAAGCCAAAAGAATGGTGGTATGGCGGTTTTGATCTCAGATAACATAGCTTTTAAATCAACAACAGTATTGAAACACAAAGAGGGCAACAACTAATGGTGAAGGGTACAGTTCAACAAGAAGACATAACAATTCTAAATATGTATGCACCCAACCTGGGTGCACTCAGATTCATAAAGGAAACTCTACTTGATCTAAACAAATTGACAAACAGTAACACCACAATAGTCAGAGACTTTAACACCCCATTGACAGCACAGGACAGATCCTCCAAACAGAAAATTAACAAAGAAATAATGTACTTAAACAGAACTCTAGAATAAATGGGCCTGACTGACACTGGCAGAACATTCTACCCAAAAACCACTGAATATACGTTCTTCTCATCAGCTAATGGGACATTGTATAAGATTGACTATACTCTAGGACACAAAGCATGTCTCAAAAATTTTTAAAAAATAGAAATCATACCATGCATCTTCTCAGATCACAGTGGAATAAAAACAGAAATCAACCCCAACAAAAACCGTCATCCCTACACCAAGTCATGGAAATTAATCAACTTTCTGCTGAATGATTCTTCCATAAACAAAGAAATAAAGATGGAAATCAAAAGATTCTTTGAACTCAATGACAAAAGTGACACAAGTTATCAAAATCTGTGGGACACAGCCAAAGCAGTCCTGAGAGGAAAGTTTATTTCCGTAAATGCCTATATCCAAAAGTCAAAAAGACCACAAAGAGACAACCTAATGAACTGACTCAAAGAACTGGACAAAGAAGAACAGGCCAACCCCAAACCCAGCAGAAGAAGGGAAATTAATAAGATCAAATCAGAATTAAATGAAATTGACAACAGGGAAACTATACGGAAGATTAATAAAACAAAAAGTTGGTTCTTTGAAAAAAATAGATAAAATTGACACACCTTTGGCTAAACTAACGAAAAACAGAAAAGAAAAATCCCTAATAAGCTCCATCAGGAAAAAAAAGGAGAAGTCACAACTGATGCAGTGGAGATTCAAGATATAATTTACGAATATTACAAAAACGTTCATGCACATGAACTGGAAAATGTGGAGGAAATGGACAAATTTTTAGAAACACACAGCCTCCCTAGGCTCAACCAGGAAGAAATAGAATTCCTGAACAGACCAATATCAAGAACCGAAATTGAAAGAGCAACAAAAAATATATTAAAAAAGAAAAGTCCCAGACCAGATGGTTTCACACCCGAATTTTACCACACGTACAAAAAAGAGCTGGTGCCTATCCTACAGAAATTATTCCACAGCATTGAGAAGGATGGATTCCTCCTAACACATTTTATGAAACCAACATAGCACTGATACCAAAACCAGGAATGGACGCAACAAAAAAGGAAAACTACAGACCAATATCCCCTATGAATATAGATGCGAAAATTCTCCACAAAATTTTAGCTAACCGAATCCAG
>RJWJ010008843.1:0-52026 GCA_004363605.1 Indri indri
TCTTTGACTTAATAGGTTTTAGTATAATATGGACATACTTGGGAAAATATCCTTAACTAGAGGAGAAAAGATTCAGCATTTGCAAAGTTTAATTAAATATAAGATGTTTGTTCATGAAAACCAGGCCTATAATTTCGAAAGCACGTTTCCTACTTTCTCGTCTAATAGGAGCTTGCAGCTTTTCATTACTGATGATTGAATTATAAATTCTCTAAGGCAGAGACTGTATTTTCTATCTCATTAGCAACTTGTATGTGCAGAGGGACAGGTTGTTTAGCCTTATGACGATTTACAACTTAATAAATGCATACAGGCATTATCTTTTTTTCTTTCTTTTTTTCTAAGGAGATACTTGAGGAACATATAGGCATTATCTTATTGAACTTCCTTAACCTTCCAAGGAGGTAGGAGGGAAAACGCTCCCATTTTATAGATAAGGCAAAATTGGCCTACAGTGGATAATTGTTACGCTGAGGCTTAACAATGATAAATGAAATAGCTAAAGTCCCAGGATTTGTACTTGTTAGGGTTGAGACCGAGACCTGATCCTCAGCCCAACACTGTTTCCTGTATGCCACATGCCCAGGTCGCCCACGCTGTGCAACTTCTTTGGAGTTGGGCCACGTACAACCTGCCTGGATACTTTCCTGCCACCCAAGTGTTTCCCAGAGGGACAGCATGGGAAGTTTGGGTGGAAAGTCATTTATTGTGCAGGGCCGTCCCATTTAGCATCTCCCCAGAGCTCACCCACTCCGTGCCAGCGCTGCTCCCCGTCGTCGCGGCGTCCAGAAGCGCCCCCGCCGTTATCAGCGGCGCCGGGAAGCAGTACTGTGTCTGGACTCTCCACCATGCTGCCTCCCTAATGTCATAAATGACAGAATTTACAACCACAGTGAGTAAAAATAGTCTTGACCGAGCATTTTGAACATTTCTGACCGAACGCCTAAATCTTCCTGTATGCAAGGCTACTGTAGGACACCTGAGGAAATGTTTGGAAAAGTTTATGAAATATTCAGAACTCCTTAAGCAATGTGCCAGAGCTTAGAAAAGGAGCCATAGTGGGGGGTAGGAGAATTGCCTCACAACAGGAACCATGATGGTAATAAGAATGCTAATACTGAGTTAGTACTATCTCCTAGGGACTATGTTAAGCCACGTATGTGTATTATCTCATTTAATTCTCATGACAGCACCCTGCGATCGTTGCTACCATTATCCTCATAGATTAGTAAACTGCCATCATCCCTTGCGATGGCCACTATCATAACCCCCTTTCTGGTATTTCTGCTTCCGTGTTTACCCCCATGTCGTCCATTCTCCACAAAATCAACTGGGGCACATTTTATAAAATGAAATCAGATCACATCACTACGCTGCTAAAACTCTCCAATTGCTTCCTATCACTGAATCAAATCGGAAGTCCCACAGCGGTCCACGGGGCACATATGCCCCGGCCCCGTGCGCCTCCCCGATCTCACTCCCACGCTGCCCCGCACGGACCTCCCTCCAGCCACGCTGGCTCCTTGCCATCCCAGGCACAGGCCAAGCTCGTTCCTACCTTGGAGTCTCCAGTCGCTGTCCCTCCCTGAGATATGAATCACTCTCTTACCTCATTTAGTTTCTGGTAAAATCTCATCACCTGGAGAGCCCTTTCCTGATGGTTCTATCTGAAATAACCTCCCTTCTTCACACGTTCCCTTTACCCTGCTTACCTTTTCTTCTGGCACTGAGTGCCTCTGACACTCCAAGTGCCTCCTCATCCTCTGTTCGTTGAGTCTGTCATGAGAATGGGAGCTCACTCAGTGAGCGTTCTGCCTCGTTCCTGCCTCAATCCCCCCATCCCTTAGAAAACTGCTGGGCACATAGGAGCTCAATAAATATTTGTTGAGTACATGTGACTTAGAGAAGTAAAGTCATTTGCCCGACGTTCAGAGCTAATAAGGGGTAGATTTACACTCTGAACTCCCAGCTGTCAGAGAAGACTCTCCTTTAGGAAGAGAAAACAAATAAAAATACAGATGGCAGAGAGGCTTAGTATGGAAGACGGCCTCTCTTCTCTCTGCCAGGGAATGCTCAGTACAACATATTTTTTTTTTTTTTTTAGATCCATGCAATGACCAAAGAGAATCATATAAAAAGCAAAACTAAGATGCAGACACTTTTAGAGACTTCAAAAAGTCAGGAGTCCTTAGGTAAATTGAAACCAAAGTCCACTTTTCTTCCTGGGATATGCTGTTGCTAGACAGCTCTATGCTTTCTGTAGTCTTGCCGTATAAATGTCATATGAAAGGAATTCATGCAACCGCAGAACGGTGTGTCCTGTTCCCTTCAAACAGCTTTGTAGTGGTCATTTCAATAAATTAATTCAGGATTAATTCAGGAATAACTAAAGCCTCCAGAGTGACCAGAATTGCAGTCTACTCATTAAAATTTCCTTTGTTCCATTGCTTTAGAGTCACATTCAACTTATCTGTTTTCCCCTCCCGGTTCTCGGCATTGTCCCTTTTGTCCCTCTCTCCTTCTGTGGCGTAATTCCCAGGGAGCCTAGTTAGCTATATGTTGAATACTTACATTTCTTCTTAAGCAATTACACAATTTTTAAAAATCGCTTATTTTTTTGGCTAGGGGGAAGCAAGGGAAGTCGACAGAATAAATCCTCAAATGCTGTGGACTCAGTTTCTTGCTGGAATTTGCAAAGCCGATTTAAATACGATCTTAATTGTCAGAAGACTGCTTTTAAAATATAGAAATTCAAGAAGGCAGCCCTTGAGAATGCAAATTGGAATAACGGGGCATCTTCTTCATTTCAAATACAATATTACCCACAGAGCTCATCTAGCGGATATCACAGTCTGTACAACATAAGGACATCATCATAATAAAAACAGCTTCCCACCCTTGCTGGTGTTTGGTGCTATCTTTGCCCTACACCATGTCTGCATGTTATCGGTTGGAAAAATAGCAGGGTATGCGAGAGATCTAAAGGGCAAATAATTAAATTATGATGACTCGCTAAGAAGCAATGAATGAATTTCAGCAGACAAAGTATGATGACTTACAATATGGAAATGATGTTTCCAAAACTTTTCAACGTCGTTTGCCTCACTGTTGGGGGCAAGATAAGGTTTATGTGAGGAAAAACAGATATAGGAATGCCTGAAAGTCACATAGCGATTGAGACAAAAATTCAAAGCAGTTCAGAGGCAGGGATAAAGTGGTAGGCTCTGAACTGGAGGGATCAGTGTGTGGGGGTGGGGGACGCGGCGGGACACGGGCAGGGGAGGACCTGCTTAGCCCTCCGTGGATTTCCATTTAGCATTCTAAGAACGAACACCAGGGCTCGTTCTAACGCAGGCTTTACTCCTAATCTGTTTGATGTAGGCAGGCGGGGAGTCCAGGGGTCGGAGGCTGAGGATTGACTTCCTCAGTCAACTGGGGAACCCGATGGGGTTGGGAGGGTCCACGCTTTGTATCTCTGACTCCAGAGACAAGGCTGATCCTGGGAGTGAAGTAAGAAGTAGACTCGGGAGCCCCTCAATCTTGGAGCCCTGGGACCATAGGCAGGGAGCAGGAATGCAGTTGGGATTGTGAATAAGTCCAACAGAATGTGGTGTGGGGGGCAAAGGGCTAGAACTCGGCTTCTCTGAGGGCTCAGCACCAGGCTGTGTGGGGGCAGGTCATGCTACAAACTCCCCAAGTCCTGACAGCCCACTGCAGTTCAGAGGAAAGGGAAGAAGGTGGAAGGTTTGCTGGGTCCCCCGTCCCCCTCATCCAACATGGCGACCCTCACCTGTAACCTGCCCACACTCCCTACCTGCCCTGCCCTCAGTTACATCACTGCTCAGCCACGTGGTAATAGGTCCCAGTTTTCTGTTTCCCAGTGAAAGAACATTTCTTTTTTTCTTTTTTGGTGTCTGTAATGATAATTTTTTTTATGTTCCAGAAACAAAGATAAGAGTAATAAAAAGGTTTTTGTCAACCACCCTCCTCCTCCACTGATTAAACATTAATAGCGGGGTTGAAGGAAACCTCATGAAAAAGACATGCTGACAAGCAGCTCTCCAAGGCTTCATCCGAACTCTCCAACAGTAAAGTGCCTGGGTGATGGATTGGGGAGCAAGAGAACCACCCCATAACGCAGACTCCCTGTGGGCAGACAACAAGCCATGGCTGAGATTTGGGAAGCGCAAAGGCTTCCTGGCGGTCTTGGTTCTTTATTTTAATATCCCCACCACAGGACATAGTAGGCACTCGGTAAGTGTTGAAGAAATGACTGAACACAAGTTTTTAGGGCTCTCAAATCCCTCTCTTTTAGTGTTTATTTACCCAAGCCTGTCCTCTAACACCCTAATTCCATCCCTAATAAACAGTCCAGCTGTAATCACTTTCAACCAAGTTCTGTCGGAGGAATTTGTGTTATCTGTGACTACTCAAAAACACGTAGACCCTTGAGCTGTCAAATAAAGCCCACAAACTATGGAACACTATGCATACACTGAAAGAATGGGGTAAGCCAGGCTTCAGTTTAGGGCTAGACCTGACTTTGTGGGAAACATATACCTGTTACCAGGAAGAAGCTCCTCAGAGATCATCAGGGTGTACCCACTCACACAACTTTTTTCATTCGATATATTTTAAAGAAATGGCTTTTCTCTGTCTCAATACCGAAAACACTGATTATCATAGCTGTTTGGAAACTTAGAAATCACATAATCCATCTCTCATTTAATAGATAAGGGAATGGAATTTTGGAGTAGCTGAAGGATTGGCTCAAGGTCTCACTTCTAGTTATTAAATAGAATAGCTACAGCCCAAGAACAAATGTCCAGTATCTCATGCCAGTGACATTTCTCCCACAAAGCAATGGCTTCTGGAACAGACAGAAGGGGGCAAGGGAGGGATGCTCATCAGACCTGTTGAAGCAATCCATTATGATTAGTAGGAAGAGGCACAAATTTTAAAAAGGAATGCTAACATGGATACATCTCCAGACATTATTGAATAAAAAAAACAGCTGCAAAATAGTACACAGGGTATAAGTCCATTTATGAGAATCAAGATGAACAGTGTACATTTTCTATGGACAAGGTGTGGACGAGTGGATTCCACCCTGATAACAGTGCTCACCTCTGCGTAGGGCTCTAGGATCGGGGACAGTGGCCAAAGGAAAATTTGTTCTTATCTGCATTGTACGAATTTTTATAAGGAGAATCTATCTATGCATTAATTGTTTAAGAATTAATTTGAAAGAGTAAACCTATATTTCTTGTTATGCTCTATGTCACTCCGATGGCTTTGTTGCTAACACTATGGATCATGCTCTGGAGACTCAGCCTGTCACCTTAATCCCAGTGGGAATGTCTAGATTAGTCCCAAAGCTCCCAGGGTCACAGTCTGACATAGAGGGAAAGGAAAGAGAGTGTTTGTGGGTTTATCTTCCCAAAAGGTGGTCACTGCCCACTTCTTCATGTTGATTGTCATTTCACACCTTGAATATAATAATGATAATAATAATAATAGTTGAATGTGTAAATACTACTAACAAATGACAACAGCTATGCTCTTTTGAGCACTAACTACCCCAGACACTCTCCTAAGCACCTTCATGCATTATCATTTTCGTTTAATCTTCATAATCACTCTATGAGGTGAATACTGTCATTAGCACCATTTTCGAGATGAAAAACTGAGGTGTAAAGAAACCAGTGAGCCTGATCTTGGCCACAGTGCTGGTAGGAAAAAGAGCCTGGATCTGAACCCAGGTGTTTAACTCCGGACTCTGTGCGGGCACAGGTGTCCGCAGTCCTGGAACTCTGTAGGTGGAGTGCATCCGGCTGGGATACACTTTCATCTTAACCAGAAAATGCTCCCTTTGGAGAGGCCTTCTGTCTAATCTGCTTCCCCACTGCTTCCTCCGGGCACCCCTCTGAGCCTTTTCACTTAAGGTTTCAAATGCCCCTGGCTACTAAGTCAAGTGCATAATTCCATCAGGTGATGTGTAGTGAAGGGAAAACCTTCTCCTTTGGAGAGTAAAAAACACCATGTACTATCGTGTACAAGCCTAGCAACAATTTCTCAACTGCCAGTTCATTTTATTTAAAACAACAACGGTAAACATAAACAGCAAGAAATTGATTTTGAAAGAGGTAAGGGCTGGCCTGCCTGGGCCAGTCACTAATCCCTTTTCTGTTGTGTCAATATTTACTTTGGATGCGTCAGTTTTGTTCTGGAAAGGTATGGAAAGCATGAAGTGGCAAACTTTGAAATGATTTTTATAGTTTATGTAGAGAAAGGTACTTTTCAGGAAGGTGGTCATCTTATGCGAAATGACACTTTTCCCCTGCCCCTTCCCCCCCTCTGTCCAAACTTCGGGAATTATTTCATTGTTTCTTTATTCCAACCAAGGCATCTCTGATTCATTATGGAAAGTTTGAGTTACACTGCAGGAATCTTTGATTAAATATTTATACATACACTTACATATATGTATATACTATATATGTATATCGATGTATATATACATGTCTATAACATGTTTTTCATGTGCATATACTTTAATTGGGAAAATTTGCAGTACTTGGGAGCCATTTGATGGACTTCAAAATTCTTTGCTTCGGTAATGTCGAGCTTTTGCCCAAAGATAAATTGGCTTTTTTTTTTTTTGAGACAGAGTCTCACCGTCTTGCCCGGGCTAGAGTGCTGTGGCGTCAGCCTAGCTCACAGCAACCTCAAACTCCTGGGCTCAAGTGATCCTCCTGCCTCAGCCTCCCGAGTAGCTGGGACTACAGGCATGCGCCACCATGCTCGGCTAATTTTTTCCATATATTTTTAGTTGTCCGATTAATTTCTTTCTATTTTTAGTAGAGACGGGGTCTCGCTCTTGCTCAGGCTGGTCTCGAACTCCTGAGCTCAAACAATCCGCCCGCCTTGGCCTCCCAAAGTGCTAGGTAAATTGGCTTTTTGACTCCTGCCGAATCCTGCCTAGAGAACCCCCTTGTAGATTCAGAGTTGCATTAATATTTTCATATACTCGGTGGATACTTTCCTTTTGCAAAGAATAACTCCACCTGCTCCTTTTTCCCACATGTGTACATCAAAGGTGAAGCTGGGACATGTCCTCTTTCTCCGGAGCCCCTGGCTCAGGACCTGGTGCTGTTGCTCCATTTCCACACTGGTAAACAGCACATGGGAGATGGGCTTCCCGAGTGCCTGCTCTGTGCCCACCCTATCCCTGGCCTTGAGGTAGGGTTGGTGGTATGGTGACGTGAGCCCTGTGGTTGTGAGCTTTTGTCACACCCTGTCAGCCTGTGGGACTCAGGCTGCCGCCAGCTCCCCAGTTACCAGGACTACAGCACTTCCAAATGGGTGAGGAGCTTTGACAAATGTGTGGTACGCATTTCTGCAAACAAAGCCATTTATTTTAGGCTGAAGCGTTTACAGCAAAATTTAAATAATTTGTCTAGAATGTGTCAAATGGAATGCTTTCATTTTATCTTTTTGGATTTCTTGGGTAGAACATTTATAAAGTAAAAGCCTCATTATCTTAGATTTCTCAACTAACTCTCTGCCATAAACTGCAGACAAGATGCATGGACCAAACACAGAGGTAGTCTCAGGAATCTGAGCCTGCCTGAGAGAAATATTTTAGGTCATTACTGGAGTGAATCAGGGCTTTGAGGGTCCTTTACTCAATGCTCTAGGGTCTTGGGACAGATTTTTTTGTTTTTTGTTTTGGTTGGACCACAGCTGCCACTAAATGGTGTCCATTATGTTATGAGCTGAAGACCTGGAAATGTTCCCAATCCCACCCTCTACCCCCCAGGAGAAAAATACTGGTTCCTGGAATTCCCATAAAAATGGAATTCTTTTGGTTGGGTTGGCATGGCTCTCAGAAGGCCAATCCACCTAGGAGGACCAGCCCAAGACTCATGCTTGGCATCAGGCTTCAGCAGGACTCATCTGTTTGGGGGCTGGTGGTGGAGTTGGCCTAGGGATTGAGCCACTGCACATGGGAGTGACAGCTTCAAAGGGGCAGGGGGAAAAGAAAGGGACACTACGCAGCCTTGCCCTGGAAAGGCCCGGAGAGCCCCGGTACTAAGGGGGCAGGTTCTGAGCACGGAGATCTGGAGACACGTTGCCCACTTAACTCTGCAGAGGGCCAGCTCTTATTTGCCTCTAAGTGATTTCGGACATATATCAAAGCACAAAATAAAACTTTCTTTTTTTAAGACTCGTAGTGAATGTCCCTGTATGTGTCCTAGGTTTTTACAGGACTAGGACATTTTGGACATGTCTTGTCCTTGTCTGAGCCCCCAGGACTGTCTGCACTCGGTGTCCCCCTCTCCCAGTGCAGCGACCTATGGGCCTAGAAGGGCCCCCGCCAGACCACATTTTGCTGGGCAGTCACGGGTGGCAGAAACTGCTGGCTTCTCTTTCGACAGCCCACAGGAAACATTTGCACCTCCAGCACTTTCTGCACAAAGAGCTCCATGGGAGCAACACCCGTGTGTGGTTTAGAAGCCATTTGCTACACTGCTTTGAAATTCATCTTTCTATACGGCCTCTGGGAGTGCAGTGAAAGACTCAAACCTTCCTGCTGTCTACGTTCGGTAAGCAAACTGTTAAAGTTTTAGAAAGTCCTTATTTGAACTCTACTTAGAAGTAAAATAGTCATTAGCAGAAGCAAGCATTTGCTTCTATGTATTAGTGAAAATGCAATGAAGTTTTTATTTATAACTTGCGTTAGTTATAAGTTACCAAACTTCATAAATTTACCCTGCTGAAAAATTAAAGTTGAAAAAATAACATATTAAAGAGGGACAAATTACTTACACCATTGTTCCTGGGTTGAATGACAACACAGATAACTTAGTCAAAACTTATCTTTAACCTTTTTTGTGTGTGTGATTAATCTGTGAGTCTCTGATTATAGCTGGCTGAATGTCCCCCCACTCCCGCCCCCCAAATAATTACTTTTGAGTGTTAATAATCGGCCTCTATTTGTCGATGACAATTGCTATGACTTTATTCATATGCAATAAAGCCCTTATAATAGATCGCACAATTAACTTTCTGTGGTTGAAATCAGTGAAATATAAATGGTTTTGGAGGAATCCAATTGGAATTAAGTTAAAGTACATTGACTTCTTCCAGTTTAGGACCACGTGATAGTAGTTTGAATGTACTTTTCATTATTTGAAACCTTTTTCTCCTAGCATGTAGTTATGGTGGGAGAATTAAATGACACTGAAAATGCTGGAAATGAGGAGAAACAGACTAAAACTTCAGGCATCGGGAGAATGATGAGACAGAAGAGTCTTTTAGGTAAGCCTCTGGTTGGACGTAACTTTCATAAGCTCCACTTGAGAAAGGGGGCACAGGGCCTCTGCGCGTAACGTGGCTGCACTCACGTCACTCTCCAGTTGCACAGTCCCTCTGAGCGCAGTGGTCTTAGTTAAGTAAAACAGGAGGTTAAAAAACTAAGCAAAGTTAATCAAACAACATTTGTCCTTTTACATAGCAATGTTCCAGAAAAAGCCTAATTGATTTCACTAATTTAAATGAAACAAAGCAATTAGCTTTTTGTTTCTCCATCTCTCTCTTCTAGAGTGTGGGTGCATCCTAATTTTTAAAAATTATATTTATAAAAAAGTGTTGACTATTTCAGATACACAATTAGTATTATAATTACCACAGCTGTGGGTAAAAATGTCATCTCCTGTTTATTTTCTCACATTGTTACTTGTAAATTGTGAGTGTGATGTGTGGGGCTGTTTGGGGGCGGGGGCAAAGTTAGGACCCCAAACCAAGAAGCCTGTCTCACAGAGAGGGCACCGTACTCCACATTCAATGTTCACAGTCCTCTGACTTCCTGCCTAATTAAGAGCATCAGTACACGGGAGCTCAATCCCAGCTAATTTTCCAAGTGGGAATTCTTGCAACACTTTTGGAAGAAATGTGGATGAGGCTGTTAAGTGATTTGCTACAGTCTTTAACTTCAGAGCTTTATTCGAATCTTCCCAGGGGCTCTGCTGGGCTCTCATGGGCTGGAGAGTGAAACTTGGTAGCTACAGAAGGAAAGAGTAGTGAATCTTCCTTCTTGATTAAAAGAAGAAGTAAAACAAAATCTCAAGTCCCATTTAAGTGGAAACTTTCTCCAACCACAAAAACAGATTTTGGGGATAATAAAGGAAACTGAATAAGGACTAGTTCTCAGATGATATCAGAGAATTATTAATATCTCTAGGCGGTATAATGGCATTGTGGTTATAAAGAAAAATGTTCTTATTTTTAGGAGATATGTGCTGAAAGGGTAAAGTATTATGATATGTACAACTTATTTTCCACATATATTGAAGATGCACATATGCACAGAGATAAAGCAAATGTGGTAAACATTAGAAGTAGTTAAATTTAGACGCTGTATGTACAGGCAGTTATTGAAGCAGTAATTAAAGATCTGTGTATCAGTTGGAAATGCTTCTTCTGGCCGCAGATAAAAAAATAAAACCTTAATTGACAGGAGTTTAAATTTTAAGAACGTTCATTCTTTACTAAACAAGAATTGCAGTAGGCATCCATTCAGGGTTGGGGCAGCCACTCAGCGATGCCATCAAGACCCCATCTTGTTCTGTCCATCTGCCTTGTCATTCTCACAGATTGACTTCTGCACTGTCGATTCGTGATTGCAAGACAGCTGCTGCAGCGCTAGGCATCACGGTCACAGTCAAAGGCAGGATGTGGGTAGCACAAAGCAAAAAAAAAAAAAAAGCAAAAGCAAACTTTCCTTTTGCACTTGATTCATTTATCAGAAAGCAAAATCTTCCCCAGAAGCCCCCAGGACCTTCATGGCCAGAACAGTCCTATGGCCAATCCTAGCCACAGGGGAGTCTGGGAAATGAAATCACTGCAAGGGATTTAGATCCATTGTGACCCATCCCCTTGGGCCGTGGGTGCATTGCCACCCTGAACAAACTCTATGTTCTGTTAGCAAGAAAAAGGAGAAAACAGCAGCTACTTGTCATTTGCTAAAGAGGTGCCCTTTTCCTCTAGAAGGGAAATTGGTCTATTTTACTAGATAACCTTAATCGTTTTACTAGATAACCTATTTTACTAGATAACCTTAACCTTAATCTAACCACTAGATAACAGAAATTGTTTTTAAAGGAAATTAAAACTAAAACTCATTCTGTACTCTATGACGTTGATGTTTGCCAGAAAGAGAAATGGTGTCCAGAAGGAGACTTTAGGTTTCCTGTCTTTTTTTAGCCCAGCGAAACAGAAACTTTTTAACCATCCACGAAAACTATTTTTTGCTTCACTTTCAATTTTGATAATACATTTCAATATATAGTTTACTTTTAAAGATTATTCTCATTGTGATAGACATTATGCAGCAGAATGGGATATATATTGTTATTTCTCATATTCTTAGCCGCAATTTGTGGAGCGTCTGTTATATACAAGACATTATAACAGATGGGTTACACATTCTCTCATCTATGCAAGAGGGATGTGCCCGGCTGTTTACAAAAAGCCCCAAATTAAGACTTAGTCATTAGACTTAATAAAGAAAGAGAAAACTGAGAGCTTTCAACAACTGTTCTAATTTCTACTTCCTCCCCAGCCTGTGTGAGGCCACTATAATAGGAGACTCTTGACATCTGGGCTCTTAAAATGGAAACCTATTTATTGGTTATAACAAGTAATCATCATCACTAGAGTTCTCTTCTGTCCCTTTCACTATCCCTTGGTCCAATAGTAGGCTTTCTTCCAAAAAGAATGCTGCACACTCCTTGTAGATGCATTGGAATGAATTCTCAGACCAGCCATAGCTAGCTAACCATCACCGGGGGCCACAAGCATGCATCCTGGGAAGGCACAGAAGGGCATGGCCTATGCCCCAGAGGTTACTGAGCATGCAGAAGCCCCTCATCACCAGTCCATTTGTCTGGTGCTTGGGCATGTGGTGTTGGTGGCTGCGTCTACCTTGTAACTCTGGTTGACTGCCAAGAGATGCTCTGATGGGTTGCGCTGTTCTCTGGAGTCTTAGCAAAGAGAAGCATAGGTTGACGGCACTCCAGGTGTGCCCTGTGCCTCTTGGCTATTTCTTGTCTCAGGTAAGCCTAGTTGAAGAGAAGCTCAACAGAGACAAGGCTGGTTGAGAGCCTTTGGACGGGCCAAGATCAAGAGGCTACAGAGTGGTGGGTTGACGTGATGGTAGTGGGTCCACCATTGGGAAACTAGATAAGGTCGTCTGCATGGGTGGACATGTCAGGAGAAGGGCCAGAAGAACGTATGAGCATCCGGGTCAGGAGGTGAGATTTAGATCAAGGCCCAGCAAATGAACAGAGAGCAGATCTGGGCAGAGAGCAGACCAGTGCTGGAGTGGGGCTTGTAGGGCTTTCTACTGCATCTATTCATTCACGTAACAAACACTTTTTGACTATGTGCTATGTACCAGAAACTGTTCTTGGTACTGGGAATATGATAGTGAAAAAACCAAAGATCTTTCTCCTCGTGTGCTACATTCTCCATGTAGTCCACAATTTGTTTCCCCACTTACATTCTAGTGGGGAGAACAAAGTATAAACAAGATACACAAGTAAATTGTAAGTAAATTATATGTTAGTGACAAATAGTAAGGAAAAAAAAGAAAGCAGCAAAAAGAGCTAAAGGAATATATACATGCTGTGCTTATAACATGGTAGTCACTAGCCTTGTGTGGCCATTAATAATTAAATTACTTAAAATTAAAAATTCAGTTTCTCGGTCATACCAGCCACATTTCCAGTACTTGAGAGACACATAGCAGCTATCCTATTGGACAGTGAAGATGTAGTTTCCTCATTGTAGAAAGTTCTATTGGTCAGTGCTGGTCTAGAGGGTACAGCTTTTAGATAGGGTGGGTAAGGAAGGCCCCACTGAAAAAATAACTTCTTAAAATTTTTTTAATTTAATTTTATTTTTTAGAGACAGAGTCTCACTCTATCACCTAGGCTGGACTGCAGTGGTGCGATCACAGCTCTCTGTAACCTCAAATTCCTGGGTCCAAGTGATCCTCCTGCCTCAGCCTCCTAAGTAGCTGGGACTACAGGTGTGCAGCACCACATCTGGCTGATTTTAAATCTTTTTGTAGAGACAGAGTCTTGCTCTGTTGCCCAGGCTAGAATGCCGTGGCATCAGCCTGTCTCACAGCAACCTCAAACTACTGGGCTCAAGCAATCCTTCTGCCTCAGCCTCCTGAGTGGCTGGGACTACAGGTGCTCACCACCATGTGTGGCTAATTTTTCTATTTTTAGTAGAGATGGGGTCTCTCTCTTGCTCAGGCTGGTCTCAAACAGCTGGCCTCAAGCAATCTTCCCACGTCAGCCCACCAATGTGCTGGGATTACACATGTGAACTACCACGCCCAGCCCAAAAAATAACTTTTAAGGAAAGAGCTGATGGAGTTGATGGGGCTGATGAGGTGGGTCATGTGCACCCCGGAGGGAAGAGCATTCCAAACAGAGGGAACAGCGAGTGCACAGGTCCAGCGGTGGGAATGAAGCCTGTGGCTGGAGCGTGATGAATGGGGTTGAGTCATAGAAGATGAAGCCAGAGACGTAAATGGAGGGAAGCAGTTCCATAGGGCCTTTCGAGGACTTTGGGCTTTGCTCTGGGTGAGATGGGAACAGTTAGAGGTTTCGAGCAGAGGAGTTACATGATCTGACTTGGGTTTTTAATAGGACCACTGGGGCTGCCGTGATGAAGGTAGACTGAAAGTGGGCAGAGGAGGGAGGTACATGAGGGGATGTCACAATAATCCAGGTGAGAGGTGAGGGTGTCTAGGCTGGTAGCAGTAGGGGTGGTGAAGAGTAATCAGGTTCAGATTATTTTTTTGAAGGTTCAGGCAACATGGTGGCCGATTGGGGTATGGGGTATAAAAGAGAGAAGAGTCCAAGGTTTTCTGGCCTGAGCAACAGGAAGGATGGAGTGTTCACTTACTGTGACGGGGAAGAGCAGATGGGGTGGAACAGGTTTGGATGGGAGAAGGTCAGGAGTTCTGTTTTGGACATGTTCCATTTAGTGTGCTTACTCAGCTCCCAGCCGAGGTTGAGCAAGAGCTTAGATATAGGTGTCTGAAGTTCAGATGAGAGGTGCTCACTAGACTTATAAATTTGGGACTTGTCAGCCTTGTAAATGGTACTTTAAATCATGAGGCTGAATGTCATTAGAGGAGTGAGTTTAGACAGAAAATAGAGGAGGTCCCAGGCTGGAGACCTGGGGGCTCTAAAGATTAGAGGTTGGGGAAGGAGACATTAAAAGGAACAACCAGTGATGTAGGAGAAAGACCAGAAGACGTGGGTGTTGGGGGCCTTGTGGAAAAGGTGTTTCACCATGGAGGAAGGGAGCGATTTGCCAAGTGCTTAGATGAACACTAAGAATTGACAACTGGATTGACCCGTATGGGGATCATGTTTGACCTTGAGAAGAGCAGATATGCAGAGGGATGGGGGCAAAAGTTGTCCAGAGTGCACATTTTTTTTTTTTTAACAAATATCCTGGAAATCCCCTAACTTGTTGAGCAAACCATACGCTTTTCTGTTGCCTGTATTTTTGTTCAGCACTGGGCTACTCTCTAAAAGCAAATTCATGCTAAATAGCATTCTACTTTCTCTGTGTTACTGGCAAAATTTGCTTTAAATAAATATATATATTTTTTACTATTTCATAATGCTTATGGTTTGAATATATGTGTTTTAGGAGCAACTTTGATCTACCTCATGAGTCCAAGATTTTTGATTTATGTAAGCTGTGCCTTATCGATGTGGGTAAGACGAATCAAAATGAAATTACTGTTTTTGGATGATTAAGAGGACTTTACTATTAAAGACATTAGAATGTCTCAAAATATGTGTGTGTATTTTTATTTAAAGATGTTTGAATTATCAAATATAGAACAAATAGAAAAAAGTGCATAAAACATACGTGTAGGAACAATCATAATAAATAATTATGAAGTGAAGACCCTGAAACCACCACCAGGTGAAGACCTAGGATGTAGCCAGCACCCAAGATGTCCCTCACAGGGCCATTCTCAGTCACACCCCTTCCTCGCCAGTGAGAAGGAGCCATGAGCCTCACTTTAATGGGGTCCACTTCCTTGTTTTTTTCAGTTTTATCACTGTGTAAGGCATCCAGAAATTATGTAGTCTCTGAACTGTATATGAATGAAATCCTACCCCACATGTTCTATTATGTCTTGTTGCTTTTACTCGACATTATGTTTGTAATAGCCAGCTATTGCACGCAGCCCCAGCTTGGTACTTTTCATCGCTGTATAGTATTTCGTTATACAATATACCACAACTGATTTTATCAGTCTTTCCAAAGAGCCAGCTTTTGGCTTTATCAAGTCTTTCTATTGTGTCTTTATTTTTCTAGTTCATTAATTTCTGCTCTTACCTTTAGTACTGCCTTTCTTCTACTTTCTTTGGATTTAATTTGCTGTTCCCTTTCTAACTTCTTAATAAATTCAGCCTTTCCTTTCTAATATATGCATTTAAGACTACACATTTCACTTTAAACAGCGCTTAAGCTGCATCTGACAAGTTTTGATATGCTTTGTTAAAAAATTTTATAATGTCCTTTGTCATTGCTTGTTTGACCTATGGATTATTTAGAAATGTAGTCTTTAATCTATAAACATGAGGATTTTCTGATTTTCTTGTTGATTTTTAGTTTAACTGCCTTGAGGTCAGAGAAAATCTTCTGGATGATTTCAATACTTCGAAATTAAGATTTTCTCTATGAGCTATTATATGATCAATTTCTACAAATGTTTCATGTGCTTGAAAAGTATGTGTATTCTGAAGTTGTTGGGTACAGTGTTTTTTATGTGATCTTTAGGTAGAACAAACACACACACACACACTTAAAAATTTATATTAGTTGCTTGTTCTATCAATTACCAAGAGGGAGGTGGTGAGTTAAAATTTCTTGCAATGATTGCCTATTTCTCCTTTTAATTCTACACATTTTGGGGTCATATATTTTGAGCCCTTGTTATTACGTACATATAAAATTGGAATTTTTATATCTTTCCAATGAGTTGCAGTTTTATCATTATGAAATGTTTCTCTTTATTTCAAGTATGACTTTCTGCCTTAAAGTCTATTTTGTCTGGCATTAATTTAGTGACATAGATTTCTTTTTTTTCTTTTTTGTGAAACAGAGTCTCACTCTCTTGCCTGGGCTAGAGTGCCGTGGCATCAGCCTAGCTCACAGCAACCTCAAACTCCTGGGCTCAAGAGATCCTTCTGCCTCAGCCTCCCAGGTAGCTGGGACTACAGGCATGTGCCACCATGCCTGGCTAATTTTTTCTATTTTTAGTTGTTTGGCCAATTTCTTTCTATTTTTAGTAGAGATGGGGTCTCGCTCTTGCTCAGGCTGATCTCAAACTCCTGAGTTCAAGCAGTCCTCCCTCCTTGGCCTCCCAGAGTGCTAGGATTGCAGGCATGAGCCACCGCGCCCGGCCTAATTTAATGACATAGATTTCTTTTGGTTAGTGTTTGCATGGTATATCATTATCCATCCTTTCTTATTTTTTTGTTTTAATGTTTCTTTTTAAACAGCACATAATTGTATTTTTAAATTCAATTTATCAATCTTTATCCTTTAAATTGAACTTATAGTCCATGTATACTTAGTAATAGCTAATGATATATTTAAGCTAAATCTACCGTCTTATTTTGTGATTTGTGTTTTCTATTTGTTCGGCCCATTTTATGTTTCTTTTTCTCCTTTCTCATGTTCTCTTCTTACTATCCTTCCCCTCATTTTGTCTTTCTGTGTTTTCTTGTAGGCTGTTTCCTCAGCCAAATCTATAGTTAACTGATTAAAGATTGGGTTATGTCTAATCTGCTATGAAATCTATCACTTGAGTTTTTAATTTTAGTTTCTGTTGTTATGTTTTTCAGTCCTAAAGTTTCTATTTAGTTGTCTTTCAAACTGCCCATGTCACTTCTTATAGTTTCCAATTCCCTGTTCAGATTATCAGACTTGGCATTTATTCCTTTAAATATAGTAAGTAAATATAGTAAGTATTAATACTATTTTCCAGCCAGTGTCTGATAATATAAATATCTGAAGTCTCAATAGATCTGTTTTAGTTATCTCTCATTTATTGTAATCTTGCTCATGGTGCTTCATTTCCTTGTATGACTGGTTATCTTTGGCTATATGCTGGGCATTGTATTTAAAAATTATTGTAGGGGTCCTTTGAAGCCTAAGATAATGGCATCTTCCTTTAGAAAGAATTTTAATTGGCTTCTACCAGATACATAGTGGGCACTAGCCATTTGGGAACACTTTAATCCAAGTTCAAGGTTTGAGGTTTCCTGGATCATCCAGATGAGGTACAACTGGACTACAAGTCCATGCAAAGGTTGTTTTGCTTCAGGTTTACCCTTGCTTATATGGAGAGTTTAGTTAGATGGGGTCTCAGCTTAAAGTAGAAACTAGTTTATCTTAGTCCCCATCTTTGGTAGCATGGACTTCTATCATCTGACTTTCTGAGGCTATCAAATCTACTGTTGTATTTCACTGCTATTTTTTTCCTGAATCAGCAGATGACCTCAGGGCATCGTGGGCTTATTTCTTGGGGTTCTCAGGTTCTCCCAAGTGTTTCTCTGATATTTTCTCATTAGCTTCTTGACTCTCTGATACTCTTAAGATTTTAAAATATATTCTGTCCAGCTTTTTAAATGTATAACTCTATTGCATAAAAATAAAGTTATGGATGTGCTGCATAGAAAGTATAATTTTGAGATTCTGTTTTTAAATCCTGCATATTACATGTCCTTTGGGAGAAATGCATCCTTCTGGATTTTAACTTTGTTTCATCTTTTAGGTCAATGATTAACACATGCTTTGCCTCTACTGACTTGCAGGGAGACCGAATGTGGCACTTTGCCATGTCTGTGTTCCTGATAGAATTATATGGACATAATCTTCTTCTATCAGCAGTGTTTGGCCTAGTGGTGGCTGGATCTGTATTAACATTTGGGGTCTTAATTGGCGATTGGATCGACAGGAAACCAAGAAATAAAGGTAATGCTCTTAGCTATGGCATACATAACTAAATGCTACATCATGACCTCACTGGCTTTTTGGGGGCTGTGTAGTGAAATAAAATGACAGATATGAACTTAACAGCAAAACAGCATAACTTATAAACTCTAGCAAAAGAATTATACAGCTTTATGTCATCATGCTCTGGTGCTATATTTAACATATTTTAATGTAGTTTTTAGATTTTTACTAAGTATAGGTTCTTAATATAAAATTCCTGAAAAAACATCCGTTCTTTTTAACATTCTGGTATTTCCTATGTATGACATACTTGTGTTATTTTATTAAAGACGGCATCTATGTGTAAAAGATATCTTTTGTACCAGGTAATCTGTCTAAACTAGTAATTAATATCTGGAGACTTATTTGTTCAAATGTAGATCTACTTTTAGCTTTTGGCTGTATCTCCTTAAGCTTCCTTTGTTCAATAAGAATGTAGGCTATCCTAGGTTTTTTGTATTCTTTTCATTACTAGTCAACATGATTGTTTTCATTCCACCTAGAAGACTCGGAAAGGCATTCTCCGAAGCCATAGCACTGAAAAGGCTAGCTTATTTAAAATCTAGAGTGTGGTCCTTAGGCCAACTTGATAACTTCAGTTATAAATTCAATCCAGAAGAGTGTGGCGTAGCAGTGGAAAATGTTAAGTTCCTTGATTTACCTAGAATCTAGCTTTTCATATGATCTTTCTCTGATGCTTTCATTCACTTGTAAAGTCCAGCTTTTTTTTTTTTTTTTTCTTGTGGTTGCAAAGGCTTTGCTTTTAGTGTGTGCAACAGTCTGCTTTTTCCTCTTACTTATAAGCCGGTGATTGCTGATGAAAACGCGAACTCTGGTTGCCACAGGGTTTGGTCAAATGCAGTTAGTCTGTATTCAGCGACGACGAAGTTGTGACCTGCCTCTTAAAACCAAGAGTAAATATTGGGCTGGGGTGTTTCCATTCACAGTTGCTCGCGCCTCCCTCTTCACTCAGAATGCCTCTGTCACTGCCTGCTGCATCGTCCTGATGCTCGTGTTCTCCTACAAGAGGGAGATGGAACAAATCTGGCACGGCTGGTTGACTGTGAGTGTCTCGCGTCTCCCTCCCGCGCCACCAGCGCGCACGTCATGGACACAGACCTGCGTGTCCGTCGGGGAGCGTTGTCTGGGCAGCCCTGCTCACCTTCCCTTAGAGTTCTCCTCTCCCCTAATTTGGGAAGCCCAGCTGAGATCCCACAGGCATGCAGGCGGTAGAACAGCAGAATCTATGTATGCAAGGTACAAATTAGCATTGGCTCTGGCGCTGAGGCACTGACGGGGTGGGAGAAGAAAACACTTAGCATTAACGCCATCGCATTTGGCTCCAAACCTACCTGGAACCTTTTTCTCACAAAGGTCTTTGTGTTCATGGAGCTGTTCCTGGAGCTGTCAGATAAATACCTGTATGTACCCCAGTGGGCCGGGAAAGCGGTGATAAACCTCCATTTCTATTCTGGGGTTCCAAAATCCCTTTCCCCTCCCTGGGCAGGTGGCCTGCTACGCGGTAGTGACCACCCTGGCAGCCCTGGCGAACCTGGCCGGCACCGCGCTGACCATCACCATTCAGAGGGACTGGATCGTGAGCCTCACGGGTGGCAACAGAACCCAGCTGGCTGGTGAGCAGCACCACAAGGGCCTCGAGTGTCCTCGGATCAGCTGAGAAACACAGAGCTGCGGGGCTGGGCAGGGCTCTGAGACAGGCAGTAGAAATAGCCTTTAAGAGAACGTTATTTGGAATAAACCAGACCAGGGTTTGAATTCAGCTAAAACCAGCTATGCCTCTTACTAGCTGCATACCCTGGGGCAAGTTACCTAACTTCTTCAAACATGACTTTCCTCATTTGTAGTTTTGGGAAGGACTCTATGAGACACAGGATTTGTAAAGCATTTAACACCAAATCTGTATATAGGAAATGTCTAAGAAGTGGGTGATATTGTTATTATCAAAAGAATATATAGACTGTACTTTTAGGAGAGAAGCCTTTCAAATGCACCACAGAAGTTCCTGGGCAATTTTAGACCTGGAAAACAAGTGAATTAAAAGATTCCTAATTCTAGGCAGGGATAAGCTTCCATTTTCAAAAAAGAAAGAAAAATGCATCCTTAAACGTGACCATTGATTAGTCACTGAAAGTAGGGATAGAATTTTTAAAAAAAAAAAAAAATAACGGAGCTAAATGAAAGAATCTGGCATCTTCTTTGTTTTTTCCTTCCATTTATAAAACTTGGATCGTTCGCATTGTGGTATATTCAAATTGCCAATTTAAAGCTGAAGGTCTTGTCCTACTCTATATTTGTGCAATCGGTACTCTCTGCTAGCAAATGTTTGTGAGAGTTGATGGCCAAGATAAAGGAAGCTACTAAGGAGGACTCTATTAAAATTATGCCTTACAAAGAGTAGAAAGCCCTTATAATCATGTTTTCTTTTAAATGGTGCTTATTTGGATGCGCTGCGGCTTAAATAACGCCACCCAAAATAAAACAGCTACGTTAGTAAAAGCCCGGTGGCATGATGTCTTAAGTGTTCTCTGTCTCTGGGTAAAGAAAATCTTTCTATTTTCTATTAATTAATTTTAAAGAAATCTGAAATAAAGCGCAGATTCTGGTTGAAGTTCAGTACAATTTAAAAAATGATTCTGTAAATATATTCTTCCATGAGGGTGGAATAGTTAGGACAATACATTTCTGAGTCAGACTGCCTGGGTTTGAATCTCATCTCCATCTTTGTGACCTTGAGCAAACAAATTCACCTCTTTGTGTCTCAGTTTCCTCATTTGTAAAAGGGAATATGACTGACTTCTTAGAGTTGTTGAGAGGCTTGAGATGAATATACGTAGAAAGATTAGAACTATGAGCCCGGCACAGAGTAAATATTCAACTAATTCTGTCCTTTACCCTCCCCTTGTCACCTCCCTCCCCTGTCAACATGTTAGTTACAACGATGGTTATTAATATTATTTTTATTGTTAAGATGGTGGCTTGTGATGGGAGAGAGTGCTGAGATAGATGGGAGTAAGAATAATTAGCTCTAAGTAACCTCATTTCTCTATGCCTCAGTTTGCTTATCTGTTAATTGTCCAAGTTCCAATAGAACTGATCTTGAAGGTCTTTTCTAGGTTGAAAATCCTATGATTAATCTATAGTTAAACCCAAAGGGATCTTTCCTGCTTTCACTATCATTTACTCAGTGCGTGGCTGGCAAATCTAGCAAATGCATCATATTAAATTCACCAGAAGGAAGGACTCACTAAGTTGCAATTTTTCCCTCCTCTCACTTACAGTGATGAATGCTACAGTCCGGCGGCTGGACCAGATCATCAATATTTTTGCTCCCCTGTCTGTGGGCCAGGTGATGACATGGGCATCTCGTGTGATCGGTTGTGGTTTCATTCTCGGATGGAACTTGGTTTCACTTCTTGTAGAGTTTCTATTTCTGTCCAGGGTTTATCAACTAGTCCCCCAATTGGCTGTTAAACCCCGGCAACACACAGGGGGGAACTTCCTAGAAAGGCAACAGGAGGCTGTGAACATTCAAGGTAATGCAAACTCAGAGAGAGCTCTTGTTCTTTTTTTCTCCTTTATGTCAGTGTTTCATTTCTTCTTTCCAGAACTTGTGTCTGATCATAATCTCAACATTTTGTCTGCAAATGTGCCTAGAAACAGTGATAAATGAGAAGGCTCCATGTGCCATTGGTCATGCAGTTCATATGGCTAATCTTAATGGTGGGGGCAGGCAGGCCTGCCTCGTACAGTTAGACAGGTTGTGCACTGCATAACTCCAGGGGCTCCATTCAGAGAGACTCCAGTGTAAGTAGCACCCCCATGGGACTGTGCAGTATACAATATGCAGAACCTATCCCACAGTCTTGGGGGCAAATTACTCCTTCCTATCTCGCTTGTGAACAGCTTCTCTAAAGATCCTAAGTTAGAGAGAAAACTATGTCAAGGAGTATGGGTTGCTCTTTGGTCAAGACAATGCAATAAATTGGTCATCCACATTATGAACAGTATTTTTCTTTTTTTTTAAATCAGAAATTCCCTAATAATATGGTGAGGATAAAAGGAAAGAGGACCTGCTGATAGACATGACCTTATTCTCCCAAAGAAAGAGCCATCCCTGCCTATTGACAATGCTGCCATCTGCGTGATACAACACAGTCCGGGAATTGCTTCTGATCAGTTTCTCGTTCTGGAATTCTTATATTTAGTTCTCTTTTCTCTCAAGTTGTTTTGTAGTTGAAGTCAACCATATCTCATTGAATAAATAAAATACATATATTTGTAGAGAGAGGTAAATAGATACATACACATATTTAGATGATGAATGGCTAGACGGAGTGAGCTATATGCTTCCCATCTGCCATTTATTACCTGTGTGACCTTGCAAGGTTAATTTATTCATATGCTCTGTCTCACTATCTGTTAAGACAAAAACAACTGGTTTCATAGGGCTGTTGTAACAATTAAATAAAACAGTATATGGAAAGCCCTACTTTACTACCTAGCATATAGCAAAACTTACGTCAGTGTTAGGTATTTTTTCCATCATTGGTGTTATTGCTATCTTTTTTTTAACTGTTCTGGCAATAAATCCATTTCTAAAATTAAGAGCATCATACTTCCGATAGTATGATACTCTTAATTAATAGTTGGTCTAGAATGGATTCGGCCCACCTGCCCCTCTCTCCTTCCTCCAGAGCCTTATTTGACTCTTCTAATTCTTCATAGAACTAGTCTTAATTTGTGCTAAACACCTCTCACAAATGGCTATACATATTTTCAATCTGTTTCTAGTCATTGTCTGTTCTGTCCTGGAAGACTGAAAGGTATTTGCCATTTTTTTTCATAAATATCTGTTTCTTCAAAAAAATAACCAGAGGAAATATCCATCACTCCTTTCCAGGAGCTCATGACCAAGTTTCGAACATGTCAAATTTTGTCCTGTACCCTCCTCTGTGACCTCCTCTTTTCAATGCCACCTTCCTGGCTGAACTGTGTGTCTTAGTTAGGGTTCTGTCAAGAGCAATCCTTGAGACAAGGGTTTGGGGTAAAAAGTAAGGTATTGGGAAGGTGATCCCAGGAAGCATGGGAAGGGCCTGGGAAGTGAGGCAGGAAGAGAGAAAGTCCGTAAAGGGTGTGTTAATATAAGTGTCGCCACTGGGGGCAGGTGGGCTCAGTCCTGCTGAGGACCATCTGAGAGACTGTGTAGGACCAACCTAGAACTGTTCCACCAAGGTCTAAGGGAACTGAGGTGTCTGTCCACCAACTCTCGGCACTCATGGGTCGGGAGTTGTTCGCAGGGCACCAACAGTCTGCGCCTTGTGTTCCTGTGGCTGGAGAGAGCTCTTCAGGCAGAGGGACACAGGCACTTGGAGTAGGAAGCCATCAGTGAACACAGGAATTGTCCAACAGAGAAGCAGATGGGGGGGGGATGGGATGCAGGGATATGGGCAGGACACTAACTTTAAGCTAATTTGGATTTTATTTTAGGGCAAACGGACTCTTGGGAAACCACTGATGGATTCACCTACAAGCCCAGAACTTTGGAAAAGCCGAAGGACCACAAGTCTAAACGTGAAGAACAACAGGCCACAACCACAGGGTTTCCTCTCGGCCTTCGAAACCTGCGGCGGCTGCTCCGCACGTGCCGCGAGGGGTGGGAAGCATACCGCAGGCAGACCGTCTTCCTGGCCGGCTTGGGCTCGGCCTTTCTCTACATGACAGTCCTGGGCTTCGACTGCATCACCACTGGCTTCGCCTACACGCAAGGGATCGGAGGCTCCCTGCTTAGCATCCTCACAGCCCTTTCGGCTCTCTCTGGCCTAATGGGCACAATTCTCTTCACCTGGCTTCGGGGGCACTATGGCTTGGTCACCACTGGCATCATATCCAGCTGGCTCCACTTAGGTTGTCTAATGCTCTGCGTGTTTTCTGTCTTTGCTCCTGGAAGTCCTTTTGATCTGGCTTTTTTCTCACTTCCCTTAAACAAAAATTCATCTTCAAACCATGATTTGCTAAAGGAGGACCAGGTGCATGTTTATCCCTTTGAAAGAAACCTGAACCAACCCATCCTCCCAGACCGCTCCTCCATCCACTGGACCAACAGCACGGTTCTGTTCGAAGGCCAGCGGCTCCCCAACCCCCCCGAGTCTTACATCTCCATCATCTTGCTCTTCTCGGGAGTGATCCTGGCACGAATTGGTGAGCAGTGGGTCAGTCTTGGTGTGGGATTCTGCAGCTAGTGATGTTGCTAGGTAACCTTGGACGCATTTGTTGGTCTCATCACCATGGCATTGTAAATCTTCATCATTCACTCACAGAGAACCTGTTATGTGATAAAACTGTCCTAGAAAGTGGGGATATGAGAGTCATTTGATCTGACAAGGTCCTAGCTTCATGGAGCTTACAGTCTGAGCAGGAGACCAATGAGTAAGTTGTTGACAATATAGTGATAGGAGCTGTGTTAGGGCAGGATGAAGGATTGGGAACACATGGGAGGGACACCAAATCTAGTCTTGAGGGATGGGGAAGGCTTCCTAGAGGGAGGCACAATTAAGAGATCCCTGGAGGGCAAGCAGGTGACATGGAGAGGGAAGAATGCTCCCGGCAAGGCGGCCAGTGATGCTAAGGCAAAGCAGAAAGGTGAAAGCATGGGGATTTGGAGAGGTGAAGATAGTTATTTCCTGGGTGTCGAGCATGAAAATGCTACAGATGACATCTGCATTAAAGGTGTATTTTGGCCTGAATCCTTTTTCTGTGGATCTGGGATGAGGAGAGAGGAAAGAGGGCAGCTGTGGGGTGGGGGCGGGGGTGGGGCTCTCTGTAGCTGCCTGGGGGAGGGCAGTGCAATCCTTCCCCGAGAACGGGGTGCCTAACCTTGAGGGTCTATAAGCTTGTCTTCCCCAAATACTTGGTCTCTGAACTCTGTCACCAACTACATGTCATTCATTCTTTTTTTTTTTTTTTTTTTGAGACAGAGTCTTGCTCTGTTGCCAGGCTAGAGTGCTGTGGTGTCAACCTAACTCACAGCAACCTCAAACTTCTGGGCTCAAGCTATCCTCATGCCTCAGCCTCCCCAGTAGCTGGGACTACAGGCATGCGCCACCATGCCCGGCTAATTTTTCTATTTTTAGTAGGGATGGGGTCTCGCTCTTGCTCAGGCTGGTCTCAATCTCCTGATCTCAAGCAATCCTCCCGCCTCGGCCTCCCAGAGTACTAGGATTAGTACTAGAGACGTGAGGCACTGAGCCTGGTTATGTCATTCATACCATATGTCATTCATACCTGGCAGTGAGGACATATCTGATTTGGTTAGGGTGTTTATTAAAAGAAATTGTTAAAAAAATTTGGACATTTGATGCCTGATGACTCCAACAGTGACATGTTGGGGATCAATGGTGATGCCGACAGAAACCACACAGCACTCTGGTCTCAGTGATTAGACCTGCAAAGTCTTAGCCCGGGAAGAGATCGGGCCACACTCTTTGACGTGGAATCCCCAGGATCAGGTTTCCATGCAGAAACATCATTTCTTTGTCCAGCCCTCCTCCCTCCCCTCCAAATCTAAAGTCACCACCTTCGAAGCCCTTCCCTGAGGGCACAGCTCAGAGCAGAGGGATTCCCCACCCCCAGGTCAGAAACAGGGAGGGGAGTGGAAATTGTGGTTGTGGAAGGTGTAGATCAAAAACCAAGCGTGTCCTCCCAATTCATTCGACAACCCTTCCCACACACCTCCCTGTGTCCCTCATTCTCTGTGCCAGGCACTGAGGCCCTGCCCTCCTCCTCTCTGAGGCCACAGTGAGGTGGGGCCACAGGGTTGGGGGCATGTGTTCCTGGCTCCTGCCCTGGAGACCTAGAGCCCTTTGGTCTACAGAAGCTTCGGCATATTAGGAGAGAGGAAATCAGAGTGTTGTCGCCTCAATTAAACAGGTTACAAAACCATGGGCTAGCCTGGGAACCACATTCCTCTGATGTAATGTGTATGTCTGAGAAAGAAACTGTGTTTCTGATTCCAAATAACTGACTTAGAAACCTGTTCTTTCATCGAGAGAGTACCACCTCTGAAATATTTTAAGTGAGGCAGCTGATGGGTGGTTTGACTTGCCCTCCTAGCCTTTAATTGCACAAACAACTGAGAGAAGAGTGACCATTTACGATTTATGCAATTCACATTATATTACAATAAAACATTTAGTTCAAAGGGGAATAAAAATGTCCACCAGGAACTCCCGTCTACCAGGATAACTTGGCTCTTCCCAACACAAAGTGAAGACCCCATCTGGAAACCAAGGAAGCTTGCGAGCAGTGCCTGCAGTCTGGAAAAGCATTCACGGCCTTTCCTCCACTGTATTACAGTAACAGTCTTTTCTGCTGTATCTCGAATGAGGATTCCAGAGATACAGAACACTCTTGACGCTCACGAGGGAGATAGCTCAGGGCCCGGAGCCAGGCTACCTGCCGATGTTGGCAAGTTACCTAAGCTCCCATGTCACCGTGTCCTTATCTGTACGACGGGATAATAGTGACATAGCTGCCTATCCAGGGCACCTTAAGGATGCACTGAAATAATTCCCATAGGCAGCATGTTTAGCACAACACTTTCTCAGGTAGAGGAGCTACCTATCTGAAATGAATGTCAACTCTCGTCTTCAGTCTCATCGTCGTTATTATATTTTAGCTGCAACTTTCAAAAGTGTTGCTGAGCGAGGATTGGGTGTGAGGTGGGCAGAGAGACATAGAGAACCTCAGTGCTGAATGGTGAAACGGACGCTTCTGACTTCTCACACCCAATGCAAGCACGTACCATTTACATTTATTCCTGGCAGGGTGACAAATGACCTTGGGCTTGGTGGTGAGGGGTTCCAACTGCAGGCATTAAAAGCACCAGTGCCCAAAAGGATATATTATGTTTTTGTCAGCACGGTCTGGCCAGGTGGCTGTGGTCCTCTCCTTGGGGATGTGACCTGTGGCCTGCCTTGGTATCCAACATGCAGCACCAACCACAGGGCTCATCCTAGGTATTTGCCCAGTAAATACCTGTTTCCACTCTGATGGGAACTGAGTCACAGAACTCTGGCTACAACAAGATGTGGCACATTGCTTACCATTCACTTTGCTTCTTAAAATCTCAGAACTGTACCTCTATGCCCTCAATTTAGCGATAATTTTCAGTGCATAACTAGGCCCGAATTCTTTGAGCACTTCACAGTGTACAACAGCACTGCAGCATTTTACAAATACTTCCTAACTTTGTAAGCACCTCTTGCTAAGGGCCAGGTGTGGGGATTTTACAGGTGAGCTCTGGGTCAGAGTCCGGTGTGGAACAAGGTCCTTGGCAGGCTAAGCTCTGAGAAACTTAGAGGCCATCGGGGTGGTCGGGACAGCTCAGGAGGATGGTGGACCTGGTCAGGGCCCCCATGTCGGGGCCACGGCTGGGTGGCTAGCCCAGGCGGACAGAGGGCCTGGCTGGTGCTCTGCAAAGGCTGATACTGAAGGTCACGACACATTGTCTCCAAGTATTCTTGAGTCCACAGCTAAATCCAGGGATCAGGACAGAGGCAACCAGGAGGCCTTTGCAGGGCCAGAGCTGGACCTCAGGGAGCATCTAGAAGCCCAGCTGGCTGGGAAATCGGCCAGGCAGCCAGAAGCCGGGAGCAGGTCCCCACGGGGGCAGGCACCAGCACCCCCTGTGGAGATGCTGTCATGGAGGGCAGCACTGTCATCGCCACAGCTGGCTTCTGTTCTAATGGTGTCTGCACAGCAGCCCTGAAGTTGCTTCTGAAGTGTAACCAAATGCAGCCTCTGTGTGGGGTTGAATGCAGGGGGTCTGGGGAAATGAGGCCAATTCCTCCTCTCCGAACCAGGAGGGAAAGAGGAAAATCTAGAATTGGAACTAGGTTTGAAGCGCAAGTCTCTGCTTTATGTTCTGAACATTTTCACAGTGAAGTGAGGGTATAAATAAATATGTCCAAAATGAAGTTATAGTGATGATAATGGTGGTAATGGTGATTGAAAAAGATAAATATAATACCACAAATTATGACAGAAACTACCACGCACAGATGGCCAGGCACAGTGCCACATGGCTCACAATATTATCTCACAGAATCCCCCAATGAGACAGTGCCTGAAATAGTCCCATTTCACAGATGAGGAAACTGAGCAACAGAAAGTTTCCTTTGCCCATGGCGACAGTGCTAGTCAATGCAGAGCAGACTTCTCACCAATGTCCTCTGATATCTGTTTGCGTATTTTTCCCCCCTACATGGCTGCCCTGTAGGCCTCTGGTCCTTTGACCTCACTGTGACCCAGCTTCTCCAGGAGAACATTCCGGAAGTGGAACGAGGGACTGTGAACGGCGTGCAGTGCTCCCTGAACTACCTCATGGACCTCATCCACTTCGTTCTCGTCATGCTGGCCCCGTGGCCGCAGCAGTTTGGCATGCTGGTCTTCATCTCCATACCTTTTGTGACCACGGGGCACATGCTGTATTTTTTTTATGCAAGAAAGTGTAAGATTAAAAACGCCCATGCAAAGAAGGCAATGAAGAAAGGCACTTGGACACCTTTAATCTGAGAGGTAAGCAGCACCTCTGGCTTCTCAGAGCTCTAGGAACACCGGCCCCATCTCACACTGAGTGTTTCCAGGTGTCTCCTTTGTGCTCGTTGCGACCTGGGAGAGCCATTATGTCACTGCCTTTTGCCAACAGCACCCACTGCGTTAAGTGTGTCTTTGTGGCAGTGGGACTATCCAGAGTTTGAAAGGGGTCTGACTCATAATGTACCCATTAATTAAAGTCAGAGATTCCACCCCAGACAACGTGAAGGGGCTTGTTTTAATTTTGCCAATATAATAACTCAATGTTTCAGGGTTTTATTGTTCTTCGGGTTCTAAAATTAGTCAGAATATTCTGGTCAGTGTTAAAATTAGATCATGCTGGTGGGGCATGATGTTTGGATTCTATTCTTTGGGTGTGGAGTTTTTGTTCTTCTGCTAGTTTTTGAGTGTTCTTTTGATGAGCTAAGTGTCTCTCTCTAATGAGGACTGAAGCTATTTGTTGGAACAGCAGATCATGGTAACAACCTTTGTGTGGTGTGTGGACTCTGGGCCAGGCCAGAAATCTGGCAGTCTAGCAGCCAACTTGGGCCAGCTTCACCTCAGTGATCAAGCTGAGACCAGGTCTGATTAAGAGGCCCACAAGTTTGTGATGAGTACATTGTGAGTTTCTGGTCACTTATAAAAAATCAACACTAATGGATGGGCATGGTGGCTCATGCCTGTAATCTTAGCACTTTGGGAGGCTGAGCTGGGAGGATCACTTGAGGCCAGGAGTTCATGACCAGCCTGAGCAACATAGTGAGACCCCCATCTCTACAAAAAATTTAAAAAGTTAACTGGGCATAATGGCACATGCCTGTAGTCCCAACTACTCGGAAGGCTGAGGGAGGATCACTTGAGCCCAGGACTTAGAGGTTGCAGCAAGCTATGATGATGCCACCGTACAGAGCGAGACCCTGTCTCAAAAAAGAAAAGAGAGAGAAAAAAAAAAAAATCAATGCTAAAACTAGTTTTTTGAGCAAGCTAGAAGAAAATCTATATACTTCTTGCTTAAAAGAATAATGAATTGCTACTTTATAAATGCCATGATCTATAAGTTTCACTTAGAATTGAAAATGGTGGTGATAGCTTCCTTGGGCCTCAAAGTACAGAGAACTTTTTTGTATGTGGGAAAGTCACATTTTGGTAATAACTTGTAGCATACTCAGTAGCACCTTACAGGGTGAACGTTGATGGGAATGACATTTTCTGAGATAGCATTTCTCGACCTCTACACTATTGACATTTTGAACTGTCATCCTTTGCTGTAGCGGCTGTCCTGTGCACTGTAGGATATTTTGCCGCACATCTGGCCTCTACCTACTAGATGCTGGCAGCACCACACACAAACTACCCAGTTGTGACAATCAAAAGTGTCTCCAGACAACCAAATATCTCTGAGGTGGCCAAATTCCACCCCCCAACTCCCACCGCCAAGACCTACTTAAGAGAAATGTGAAAACTAAGGGAAGAATTCACTTATTGTTAAAAACAAAAAGACAAAAAGCCATTGTTAGTAGCAAGAAAACTCCAAAAGAGGATTTTACACAGACCTGCTTTTTAGAGCAGTTAAGTGAAAACAAGGGAAGAAGGAGAGAATTTTATGGAACATTTTGCTTCATGTAGAATACTTTATACAAATTCTGGTAATACTTATGAAACCACCTCGCACAATGTCTCCCCTTCCATAAAAAAAACCCTGAAAGGCATTGCTACACACACACACACAAACCAACTAGAGAAGGAAACCAGAACTATTCTTCATATGGATTCTTCAGAAGGAAGTTGTATTTTGATGAGACATAGCATACAAAGTCCTTTCTCCCTTGATTATTTTAATGAACATGCAAATACTTGCACAGAGTAGGCACAAACAGAAAAGTGTTTAATAAATACATTCTGAAGTCTTTATTTAAAATGTCCAGATGTATTAGCAGCTTGAGTATAGAATTTATGTTGTCTTCTAAGTAATAACGGCTATCTACCCCACACCTTCTGCCCTTGAAAAAAATAGCGACTTACCTGTAAATTCTTCATTTTAAGTGCTAATTTTACTCTTCTTTTTCCCGAAGGTTGTATAGAGTAGAACAGCGACGTCTCTCTCGCTCTCGGGTTGTGGAGCCACTATTTGCCTATTTCTGGATTATTTTGATTCATATTTTAGACTAGTGCCGTCCAATGGAAATATAATGCAAATCACACACCATTTTAGAAATGTATTTCATTTAACCCAGTATACTCAAAATATCATTTAACTTCTAATCAATATAAAATTGAGGTATTTTATAATGTATTTTCTCAAACTAATTCCTCACACCTGATGTTTTTCAGCCCTACAGCACGTCAATTTGGCTAGTACTGAATAGCCTAGTGGCTAGTGGCTACCACATCGGAGTGAAGTTTTAGACTCTGATTCCCAAAGTTCCACATATTTCCTGATGGTGAGAGGCCTACAAATGATACAATGGGCTTCAGCCCTAAAGAGCGGGGGTAACAAGCCAGGGCAGTTGTCCAGCTGGAAAATCTATGGCATTAGACAACATTCTGCTGTTCCCAGAAACAAATCAAGGTAACTACAATAAACTGATTTGACTGGATTTTATCTCTTTGTCTCTGAAACAGATGGGTGTGGAGCTGTCCTGGAAATGCAGATGGCAGCGGCGGAGGGCTCCTCGAGACCACTGGCCCTTGCAGTCACAGATAAACTCCACTAGAGGGCCTTGGAGGCATAATCCCAGATTGCGATTCATCGTGATTTTGTATTAATAACAAAATACTGGAATCAGAAATTTTCAGTTGATGAATACAAGGTAAATTTTGAAAGGGCAATCTTTATGAGTATAAAATAAAAATAAGCCTTTCAAACACATCTCTGGCCGATTATCTGTTCGCACGATCTGAGCATGGTTTTTGGGTGGGCCCAGCCTCACAGGGCACCAAGTCAACTGACCTCCCTACTCCAGAGCCAAATGCATCAATCCCCACTTTCTCTAGGTTCCCATTTAGTTATCCGGATACCTTCTGTTCTACTTCTTCCTTCAAACTACAGTACTTGACATCATGAAGGGAACAAAAAGCAACCTCTCTCTCGAGTTTGGGGAGCCTAGGATGCAAATGACTACTCCCTCCTCCATTTCGAAGTTCTATGCAACTGCCAAGTCGCTAATTGGCCAGTTGGCTCTTTTCTCTCCACGGAGGAAGAGCCAAATTGGCCGGACCCTACAGCATGAGGCCTGATGGCTCGGTTTTTATTCTTGCTCTCATCTTGCTGAACTTTTATTCCCTCTTCTAATTATTGTAGGTTGATATTTGTTTATAAAACACCTCCAATTATTTTGGGAATGTGGTGATGGTAGGGTATAAAGAGACATCACTGTCTCCTCACTGCTTGTTCTAACAGTTGAATTTTGCAGATATTGACCCAAATACTAAGTGAAATTATTCCTTACAACAGAAGTGCTAAGTCTAACCAGCTCCATCTTACATATTGAAATGAATAAATCACATTGTGCAAGCTCTATAAAGTTAGGGATTGTCTGTATCACAGGACTTAACACACAGCAGTTCAATAGTTGCCAAACTTTATCATTAAATATTTAATGCTCTAGGACCCTCAAAAATACAAACATTTTAGTCTGAAATACCCACTTAAACTAGAAAGATTTGCTTACTTCTAAGAAAAAAATCTGCTTTTTCTCAAGTTCTTATAAACACTGTAGAGTTCCTTAAACAAAACAGGCTTGAAATCAAATTATGACTCAATCTACCTAAACTGATACAACAGTGGCACAATTGTTATACCGGGCAAGTTTCATCACTATCTGGGGAGGTTAGTACCATTAGGATAAAAATTGTATTCAAATCACAGTTTCTTTTATAGTCATAATTAAAGATTCTCTTCATGCCCAAGTTCCTCACTTGGAATTAGTAAATTCCTCTTGAAAACATTTCATTCAACTCCAGGTTTGTTTCACTTCCCTTCAGGGCACTTGAGCACAAAGGAATGGTCTGGTAGCATAAGTCATGTTGGCATCTTTCCATTTCCGCTTCAGCTGTGCTGTACATGCAGGCACGCACTGAACCAAGGAGGGCAAGCTGATTCCGCAGAACCACTCATCCCATCCTCTTTGGTGATGCTAGACTTCTTAACCAAGGTACCGTTTTGGATAATTCTGTATCACTAGGACATACGGAAGGGGATTTGGTGGTGGTGGGGGTCGTGCAGTAAGAAATGTTATTAAACCTGGAACCTTAAGGGGCATATCTGAAGGGCTTTGTTTGCTCATACAGGCAAGATGGCACAACTTAACTCATGTCAGAAGTAGTTTCGTCACCAGGGTAGGGCTCAACAGGCCCTATGGTCAGGATCTATCGCCTATAGGAAATAACAATGACTCATCAATACTTGAACCTATCCCTTCTTTCAGAAGCATCCTTGAATATCCCAAGGAAAAAGTTTATAGGCTGGCTTTCAGTCAACCATGTGGGTTACACAGCATCATGTTTTGTGCTTAACCCACAACTACTCAGCATCCAACCTCATTTTTTAAATTTCCTGGCTAGCTGGTATTTGCCAAGGACAACCTAAACTTTCTTGGGACGGAAAATAGCCAATATGGAGAGCAAGGCTGCAAGGAACCCACAGCAGTATTAACAGAGTAATGGCACATGGTTGATAGAATTTTCATACCCCATTCCCTCCTAGCCCGTGGCCACTAGAATGGACTATGAAGAAATTGAGGGGGAAGTGCCATACCACAGATGAGATTTAAATTGTAGCTGTTAAGTATGAGATTTGACAAATGCATAGTCATTCCATAATCAAGATGTAGAACAGTCGTAGAAAAATTTGTAGCATACAAAATACACAAACTACTTAGAAGCTACCAAAAAAATACACACACACACAGTTTTTAAAAGTGAGATACTTTAATCTTAGGCAGAATTAAGTCCACCGTTGCCATATATATGCCTCAACAGTAATATTTATATTAGTATCCTATAAAACATATCTTCAGAATAATCAAAAGAATGGGATTCAAAAATGACTTTTGTTAAGTTAAGGCACAGTTCATAAAGTAGTCTTAGTTGTAAAATAGATCGTCTAGTCAGAAGTAATATGTTCTAAAACTGACCTACTTGCAGAGCTAGACTTAGTCATATCTCTGTAGCGTACATGAACTAGGATTAAGGACTTACTCTTTGGAGTTAGCACTGTATCAAGTTTCAGACCATGGCAAAACTACTTTAAATAATGGAATTGAATTCTACAGAAATTCTCTATGGGGCCAACTCAGCTACAGGGCAGAGGCACAAAATTCTCAGATAAATATTCCTATGGATAATTAGGATTATCTCAGAATTCATCCTTGCTACCACCCTGAAAGGGACAAAAAAAAAAGCAAAAACCTCTATTCTGTATATATCGATGGCCACATATTCAAATACTCCTTATCCACTTGAAAACCACATTCTTTGAAGCACCAGACCTGTAAAAGAAATATCACAATAGGTATTACTAAATAATAAAAACCAGCAGTATCTAAATTGTTTACAAAAACTGGGTGGATATGTAAATAGAATCCCCCAATGCACTACATGTTGTTGACAGTATTGTCACATCCAAATGTTTTACTCAAAATCCTATCTTTTTCTTGGCTGAATAAAGTATCATCCATTAACTAGCTTTTTTTCTTTTTAGCTGAAGCATAATTTTAAACAGGGTGATGTGATTCCATTTAGTAAATTCCTACATATCAACTTGGCCTCAGGTAAATCCTTTAATCCATCAGAGCAGAATCCAATCAGATTAGAGTTCTCATCCTTGGCCAAGAATTCTATTCAACTATTAAGAACCGTAGCCAAATTCTTTCCATTTTGGTCCATACCTTAAGTTCATCAGCATCTTGAACTCCACTGAACCTGGTAAAAAAAAAAAAAAAAAGCGACATGAACAACGGTAAGAGTATCATGCCCGAACTTTTTGTTTTAAAAAACAGAGCGGCTTTTATTGTGGCCATCTACTAGCTACCTTCCATGAATAAAATCCTATCTTTCAACAGAATTTCTGTACAAAGTTGTTTTCTCCAAATTTCCTGACAGTTCGTATCCTATTTTCCAGCTAGAAGTAAAATGAAGTGAATTAAGTTCACGGGCCTTGGGAATCTATTTTATGTCCCTAGTCACCATCTTTCTGGCATTACCTGTTACATTAGGCTGGAATAGTATCAATTTTAGAGAATAAACTTTATTGGCAACAGTATTTACCTAGGAAAAGTGGAAACAAATCTTTCATGGATTTAAAAACCAGAGGAAGCTCCAAACTTGTTTACTCTGGGGCTAAGTCCAGCTGGCTAAGTTTCTAGTCCTGGGCTCTTGTTTAGTTTCCACAGTCCTTAAATAGACACTAGCAGAGGCTGCTTCCTAGACATGGTGTCTCTCACAGGTCAAACCGAAGAGTTAAAACAATTTGGATCAACAGGAATCCCCAACACCTAAAACAATGGTCCCATAAAGCCACTGTATTTCCCTGTGGTGTAGAGCTATTCACCAGAGATCAAGGTATTCAGGGCAGGAGAAATTGTCCCTGTGTTTTGGGCCCATATATTTCATTGAAAAAAAAAGGTGCTTAGAATACAGGTTGCATCAGCACATTTTTTTCCACTTTAAAAACAGGGTAGTTTCTAAGTCCGTTTGGTTTTCAAACCATTAAAAAGGCAGTAACAGTATTTCACAACTGAGGAAAACATGTCCACCACAAGCCTCACATTTCAACATAAAACTATTAAGTGGTACCTATTTTGGCCACAAAGATTCCTTCCTTCCTTCCTTCACATCTAAATTTAGATTTTTACAAATTTTACTAAATTCGGAGAACATCATCTTGTACAGCAATTTGTACTAGTAATAAGCAGTGAGAATGCTCGCTAATGCTCTCAAGGGCCAGGGCGCACACACACCAAAACTTGGTCCCGGACAAGGCGTTCAATGCCTTTTCCAAGTCTGAACTTGATGGTTCAGATTTTTTTCCAGGACAGAAAACCAGGATGGGCCTCACACCCTGAAAAGGTTGGGAGCGGGCCCTGCGCTATAATAAGGCGCTGGCCACTCCTGCAAAGGTGGACCTGGGGGAGAAAATTCCAGGGCTTTATTAAGGCTCACGGCGCTTTGCTTGCCTCACTGTAGTCATCGTTTCCCGCAAGACCCATCCCCTAGACCTTTTTAAAACATCCAGTGGTGCAAAGTGGCAACTGAATGGCATTTGTAGCGGGGTTGTGGCGGCGAGGGCGAAATTACCTCCGCTTGTAGCCAACACTGTCACTGCACTGCTCGGCTCCGAAATTTAAAGCGCTTCAGAGCCCTGATCTCGTTCATTTCCTAAATAGGAGTTACTGGGCTGGCGGGAGCCCCAAGTGCGCCAAGAACTCGGAGACAGTCCCGGGCTCTGCGCCTTCGCCCCGGGGTAGAGTCTGATTCTCGAAACAGGATCATTTAACTTAAAAAGGGGCTAGAAGCTACCCGTGGACCGGATCCCTTGGCGGCAGGGCCACAGGCACGGGAGGTGACGGGCGCCTGGCGGCTTCTTGCCGAGTGGGGGGTTGGGGATCCTCGGGAAGGGGGGGGTGGCCACGAAGGCGCCACAAGGACACCGGCTGGCCTTGGCGGGGAGGAAGGGCCCAGGCACCACGAGGACGTCTCCCACACAGGGGCCGTAACAGAAGCTCCCCCGGGGCGCCGAGCTGAGGCCGAACTGAGGCCCGGGCGGGCCCAGGGGCGGCGAGGGGCGCGCCTAGGAAGGGCCACGGGAGCGACCCGAAGCCATGTGGCCGGCTCCCAAGTCCAGCCGGTCGGAAGCCACTTACCACGTCGCGCGCCGCGGAGGAAAGGAGAAGGCCCCTGAGAGATCAAGTTTAAAAGAGTCTGGGCCGTCAGGGCGCGGGCGGCAGCCAACCAAAAAGTTGCCCAAGCGCCCCTCCCGCCCCGGCACCCGCCCCGGCACCTGCGCCGCCCGCCAGCGCGCCCAGAGGCCCTCGCGCGCCCCCTGCCAGCGGCAGGGAAAGTGGGCCGGGGCCTCCCCTGTCCTGGCCTCCCCTGCCCTGGTATCCCCTGCCTGGCCTTACCCTGTCCTACCCGGTGCCTGGAAATCCCACCATCACAGGGCTGCATGCTTAGAAAGATGGACAAGGTCTGCAAATGTCTTGTCCCCAAAGCACCTCTGTGTCACTGGTGGGGGGCAGGGGAGTATCTTGACTGCAGTAAAATGCACAGTTCCGTTGGCTGGATGGGTACGCAGCACTGTATACAGAACGTAGGTTTCATGGATTGAATTGTACACCCCCCATGTGTTTAAGTCCAAACCTCCAGCACCTGTAATGTGACCTCATTTGGAAACAGTGGTGCAAAGTGGCAACTGTAGTAGATGTAGTCAAGTTAAGATGGGGCCATTGGGGTGGACCCTCCTAATTCAACATGACTTGTGTCCTTATCACATGGTGTCAAATGTCATGTGAAGACAGAGGCACACAAGGAGGATATGTCAGGACAGAGGCAGAGATTGGAGTGATGCAGCTGTAAGCTCAGGAATGCCAAGGATTGTCTCCCCCTGCCCCCCCACCAGAAGCTAGGAAGAGACAAGCAAGGATTCTCCCCTATGAGTTTCAGAGGGAGCTTGGTTCTGCTGATACCCTGATTTTGGACTTGAGCTACAAGAACCATGAGACAATACATTTCTGTTGTTTGAAGTCACAAATAGTTTAGGGCATCCCTAGGAAGCTAATGTTATGACTGTGGGACCTGTGCAGAGGGAGGAGCCAACTCAGCCTTCTAGAAGTGAAGATTGGCATTTCCTATAAGCCCTGTGAGGGGGAGCTTGTTTCCCATGTTTACTGCTGTTTACTGCCTAGTGTACTTGCTGGCACTTAACAGACTCTCAATAGATATTTGCTGAATTAATGACTGAATGTCTTCATGCCAGGCAGTGTAGCAGGCAGTGGGTATGGGTGAGCATCATAGTCATGCATGCCCCATATTTAGGGACTCTTTCATTAGACATTTATAAACTTGAAAGGTGTGAATTTGCATTTGCATGCTCAGGGCCTCATGCCAACATTAGCCAAAGGGTTTATCTTCTGTTCCAGTGCATGAACTCTCTGGAAGCAAAGCTGAGTGGGGATTAGGTGTGGGAGGTACGAGGCCAACAGCAGCAGTCTTAGAACCCAAGTATCCCATACCCTCCCCAAGGTGGTCTGCAAGCCCCAGAAACACTGCTGGTAGGACCTGCAGTCATAGCCCTACTCTTACACTTGCTTTTAACCTTCATCTGTCCCTGGAATTTTGATATTTGGGGCTTTCTAGGAACTGGAGTACTTGAGATCATTTTGGTTAGAGGGACTGCTCAGTGCAAGAAATGTTTGAGTGCCTATTTTGTGCCAAGTACTGTAATTGGTGCTGGGGGGTGGTGGTGTGAAGTCCAATGAGAAACTGCCCCTGACCTAAGTGGGGAATATAAAGTGAGATTCACATGGTGATAGAAGCCTATGCAGGGTGCCAAGGGCCACAGAGCCTGGCCTGCTAAGGATGTAGGGAAGGCTTCCTGAAGGAGGGGCTACCTATGTTGAGTTCAGCATTACCAGCAGGAAACTGACAGTACATGAAATTTAGGAGAGCAAAGAAGAAAAGAGGCCAAGACAGTTAGTGAAAAATCACAGGAGAGTAGAATGGAAGAGACTTTAATAGATCATCCAGGATTTTCTCTGTTGAAGTGGAGCTGGCCTTAGGGTATTCTCCAAAAGCAGTTGTCATCATGGTAGAATGTAAGTTCCATGAGAACTCTGTTTCCTTCTCGACTGAATCCCAGAATCCAGCATAATGCCTGGGAAGTGACTCCAGGGAAAGAGATTCAATATTTATCCTCCAAAGTAGTTGAGTATTCATGCCATAGACTTTTCAAGGCTCATAATGGGATAGTGGTGGGGTCTTATCCCAGGCTGTAGCTTCCTTGGGTCACTTCAGGTGTGAATTTATCCCTATCTTCCCAGTACCTGGACTAGGGCTTTGTACATTGTAAATGCTGGATAAAACCTGCTGAATTGCCTTTCTTTGTGTCCATTTGACTTGTCTTTCACATATACAATGAACTACAGGCAGTCCCCTACTTAAAATGGCTCAACTTTATGATGGTGCAAAAGCAATATGTTTTCAGTAGAAAGTGCGCTTCAAGTACCCAATCATTCTGTTTTTTACTTTTGGTATAGCATTAAATAAATTACATGAGCTATCCAACACTTCATTATAAATAAGCTTTGTATGAGATGATTTTGTTAAACTGTAGGCTAATGTGAGTGTTCTGAGCACATTTCAGGAAGGCTAGGCTAAGCTACGATGTTTGGTAGGTTAGGTGTATGAAATGCATTTTTGACTTACCATATTTTTAACCTACAATGGATGTATTGGGCCATAACCCCAGAGTAAGTTGAGGAGCAACTGTACTTGTAGAGCAGGAATCCCAGGGCATTGGGAGATGTCGGCACCTCTCTGGCTAGCTTTGCTGCTGCTAGAGGGGAGCCCTTCCCCCCAAACCCATGTTTTTCAGTGGAAAAATTTCTGCTAGATAATGCCCTGGGCCTCTTACCCATTCTTTACTCATTACTTTCCAGAGAAGGAAGGAATTTCAATAAAATCCTGTGCTACATGAATGTTGAGAGCATGCAAACTGAGGTAGTCCTGTGGGCTTCCATCCTCTGCCCATCCCTTATTCTCAATGGGATTTTTATCTTCTCTGAGGGGGCCAGGGGAACCAGTGGGCTAAGTGCCCACTTGGAAGCCATCGAGGGTGTTTTCGATTCAGTGTACAGTCAATTGGGTATGCTATAAGTGTCACTACCTTAACTTTTACACATTTTATAGTGCAAACTGAAGGAAAATAGTGTAACTCATTAACCTTGCAATAACATGACCCTGCATTTTACTCAGTTTAGATTTTTGGCCTTCACTTATGTTATGGCAGGTGACATCCACTGGCTCATCTTTCTCAAAGAAGAGCAGATCTATTCGAAGGCTGTAAGCCGTGAGGATTCCCTCCCTCTTCCCTCCCTCACTGCCCAGGGCCAGTGTGAGGCAATGGTGGCCCAGGGTCTAGACTGGGATGGGGAGTAGGTGGTCTGAGCTCTTAAGACACAATCTGAACAATAATAAAGCTAACACTTGGACTTACTTTCTGTGTCTTGTGTCTGAGTTGGTTCTGAACGTGAAAAGAGTGGTGGGGGCGGGCGGGGTGGGGGGAAGCACCTTATTTTTCTCCCTCCCCAAATCCTACAGTTGCCTAATCCTTATCCCAGGGAGGATCTAAGGCTCCCATGTTCTCAATGGACTAACATCAGACACAGATCTAGGACATTTGCTCTCATGAATTAATTGGTCCATTGATTTACTCTTGTGTCTGTATTTAGTGCACATTTTAGTGGGTTGTTGCAGTGTAGAGTCAGAATATAAAGCAGCAGCAGACATTATTTATAATTTAAATGATCACTCTAGTCGGGTAACATTTTAATTGGGGTCATTGGGCTGTTTGCCATGTGCAGGTCTCTGCCCAACAGCTTGCCTTTTCCAAGCAGCTGTAGGCTCATTTTCAAGCCAAGAGAGAATATCTGCCCTCACTGAAGCATATTGGTTTCATCTGCCTAAATAAACCCATGTGGCTGATTTCAGCAATTAGAGGGTGTACATGTGAGCATCCTGGAAGCCCTGGGATACGGATGCTCTTGTTTCTGGTATCTGAATGGGTATAAAATAGCCTATTTTTAAAAATCCCCTCACAGCTTTGTTATTTACAAACCTGAGCATTTGTTGTTCACAATACTAGAAAGTATATGAATAGAGTATAAAACAGTACTGTTACATATTCAATATATCAAATATATCACCTTTATTGGTAAGAATGATTAGGTTTGTTGTAAAACAAATGAAGTAAAAACATTTCTAACTCCACATCCTTCTGCAACTAACCCCTAATTTCTTGTTTGTCTTTATAGCAAAAATCCTCAAAAGAGTTGTCTGTATTTGTCTCCATGCCCTTGTATAATCCCTTCCGCTGGAGTGTGGGCTGCAGAGCAAAAGTGATGGAATGGCATGTGAAAAGATGCTAAGCATCATACGCCATTAGAAAATTATAAACTACAACAACACTGAGATACCTCTACACACCTATCAGAATGGCTAAAATCCAAAACGCTGGCGATTCCAAATGTTGGTGAGGATGTGGAGCAACAGGAACTCCCATTCACTGGTGGGAATGCAAAATGGTACAGCCTCTTTGGAAAACACTTGAGCAGTTTCTCGCAAAACTAAATATACTCTTACCATGAGATCCAGCAATCATGCCCCTTGGTGTTTACCAAAGGAGTCGAAAACTTGTGTCCACACAAAAACTTGGACATGAGCGTTTCTATCAGCTTGCTCATAATAGCCAAAACTTGGAAGCAGCCAAGCTATCCTTCAGTAGGTGGATGGATCTCCAAACAATGGAATATTATTCAGTGAACTGAGCCATCAAGCCATGAAAAACATGGAGGAAACTTAAATGCCTATTGTTAAGTGAAAGAAGCCAGTCTGAAAAGTCTACAGCTATGACTATATGACAACCTGGAAAAGGTTAATCTATGGAGACAGTGAAAAGATCAGTGGTTGCCAGGGGTTGGGGAGGGGGGGAGGGAAAAATAAATGCAGCAGCGGATTTTTAGAGCTGTGAAACTATGCCGTATGACACTGCAAGGGTAGATACGTGTCATTACACATTTGTCAAAGCCCACAGAATGTACAACACAGAGTGAACCCTGATGCAAACTATGAACTTTGGTTGGTAATGATGTGTCAGCGTTGCTCCACCAATTATAACAGATGTACCACGTTGGTGTGGGACACTGGCAGTGGGGGAGGCCGTGCATGTGTGTGTGTGTGTGTGTGTGTGTGTGTGTGTGTGTGTGAGAGAGAGAGAGAGAGAGAGAGAGTAGATGTGGGAACTCCCTATTTCCTGTTCCGTTTTACTGTGAATCTAATTGTGCTTTAAAAAACAAAATCTTTTTCAAAAAGTGATGTGACATCACATCCAAGATTAGGTTACAAAAGACTGTAATTTCCATCTTGGGCTACTTTCTCTTTCTGTCTTAGATTCTTTCTTACATCCTAGAAGAAGCAAGCTGCCCTGGTGTCAGCTGCTCTGTGGAGAGACCCACTTGGCAAAGGATAAACGTCTCAGGCCAACAGGGATCTGAGCCCTGCCAGCAGCCACATGAGCAAGTCTGGAAGCAGATCCTTCCCGTCAAGCCTTGAGATGACTGTAGCCCCAGCCGACACCACGACTGCAGCCTTGTGGGAGACCATGAGCCAGACCCACTGAGCTCAGCTGCACCCAGATTCCTGATCCACAGAAGCAGGGAGATAATAAATGTTTATTGCTTAAAGCTGCTAGTATGGGGTAGTTTGTTAAGCAGCGGTAGATAACTCATACACCAATCCGTCACTCCATAAAAATAGCTCTTTTTGAGGTCATTGGTGATTTCAGTCTTCACCTTAGTGACCTTCATCTCAGCTGTAAGTGTGATCATCCTCTCCTTCTCCAAACACTTTCCATGTGGCCTCCAAGTCATCACACTTTCTCAGTTTTTCTCCCATCTCCTGGCTTCTTCTTCTCAGCCTCTACTATTGGGTCCTTTTCACTGTGGCCACCTTCACACTGCAGAGTTCTCCAGGGCTCAGTCCTTGGGTCTCAACTCTCCTTGATCTGCTCCCTCCTGTCTAGGTGATGCCTTTGGTCATACAGTTTAAATACCATTTTTACTTGATGAGTCTTAAATTTATGCCATAGGCCTAGACTATTTCCTGACTTGCAGATTCATCTATCCAGCTGCTCACTGAATGTCTGCACTTGGGTTTCTAAAAGGCATCTCAAAATTAACTTACACAAAACTGAACCCTTGATTTTTCACCTCTCAAAAACTGATCTTCCCACACTTAACCCCATTTGAGTAAATAGCAATTTCATTCTTCAGATGCCCGTGGCAGAAACCTTGGAGACATCCCAGACTTCTCTGCGCCTCTTATCCCTACATCCATCCACCAGCAGCAAACCCCACCAGCTCCACTTCCAAATCCCAAACCTGACCATTCTCAACCACCCTCCTCTGAGTCTCCATGATCTCTCTCCTAATTATTGTATCAGCTTCGACTATTAACTGGTGCTTTCCTTCTGTCTCTGCACCTGCAGTCCATTCTCAATACAACAGCCAGAGTGAACTCTTAAAAATATAGGTAAGGTTACTTCTTGGCTTAGAACTCTTGAGTGCTGGGTGTGGTGGCTCCTGCCTATAATCCCAGCGACTCAGGAGGCTAAGGTGGGAGGATCGCTTGAAGCCAGGAGTTCAAGACCAGCTTGGACAACATAATGAGAGTCTCCACTCTAAAAAAAATAAGAAACATTATCCAGGCATGGTGGCATGCACCTGTAGTCCCAGCAACTTGAGAGGCTGAGGCAGGAGGATCAATGGAGCCCAGGAGTTTGAGGTTGCTGTGAGCTATGATCATGCACTCCAGCCTGGGTGACAGAGTGAGACCCCATCTTGAGCAGCTTCTCCTTCCCTCCAGTGTAAAGTCAAAGTCCGTTCAATGGCTTACATGGCCATATGCGATCTGGCCCCCATTCTCTCTCTGTCCCAACTTCTGATGCTCTCTCCCTCGTTCATTTGCTCCAGGTACACTGGCCTCCTTGCTGTCCCTCAAACATGCCAAACATACTTCTACCTCCAGGTCTTAGCACTTGCTTTCCCTCTGTCTGGAAAGCTTTCTCCCCAGGTCTCATTTTGGCTTGCACTGTCCCTGCCCTCAGGTCTCCATCCATAAGCCACCTATGATGGCAGAACTGTGCTCTCCCAGAATTCATATGTTGAAGCCCTAATCCCCAATGTGACCATGCAGCATTTGGAGAGAGAACCTTCAGGAAGCTTAAATAAGATTACAAGAGGGGGACCCTCATCCAACAGGACTGGTGTCCTTTTAAGAAGAGGAGGAGGCACCAGAGATCGTTCTCTCTCCTCATGCACATGTGAACAGAAGAAAGGCCATGTGCGGACACAGTGAGAAGGTGGTCATCGACAAGTCAGGAAGAGAGGCCTCATCAGAAACCACCCTGCTGGCGGTTTGAGGCTCCAGCACCGTAAGAAAATGAATTTCCGTTGTTTAAGCCCCCACACTGTGGTGTTTTATTACGGCGGCCTGAGCAGACTAAGATATCATGTTAGAAATGAGGCCCCCTCTGACCGCCGTGTATAAAACGCCAGTTCCACTCTTGCCCGGCATGCCTGTCTTCCTCAATCTGCTTTCTTTCTTCACAGCACTTCCTTTTCTTGTTTTCGTTCCTCTCCCCTGAATAGAACACCAGTGCCATGAGGTCAAAGGCTTGTTACCCACAGCAGCCCGCACTGTGTCTGGCACATCTTGGGCCCCCACTTAATGGTTAAGTGCTCATGACTGAACCGGAGCAAAACTCCTCTGTGCTGACATTGCTTCAAATTCTGCGGACGAGCATAGGTGCTGAAAAGGAAGAAAGCACTGTCAAAAAGTGAGCACCGGTCACGGTGGCCCCCTAGTTTACAGAGTCTTATCTCTATCATTCTTGGAATCCATTAGGGATTGTATTTGGCTACACATAATGGAAATCTGATTAGAGCGGCTTAACCAAATAGTGATTTTATTTTCCTCATATATTAATAACAATTCATAACTGGTGCAAGGGGACCCAGGGTCTTTCTATCTTTCTGTTCAGCCATCCTTAAAATATAGCTTTAGCTCTTCTAATTGACTCCTCATGGTCACACATCCAGAATCTCATTTGCATTCCTGGCAAGAAAACCAAGAAGGGTGCAGGGCAAAGGTCAAAGGGCAATGTCAACTGAGGTAGTCCTTTTAAAAAAATCACTTTCCCAGAAGTGCCATTTGGTGATTCCACTTACATCTCATTGGCCAGAACTGTGTCACATGCTCGCCTTTAGCTGCAAGTGATACTGAGAAAATGCTTGGCACATTACCACCCTGAATAAAAATGGGGCGATTTCTTAGAAAAGAAGTGATGGAGTAATATCGATGAAAATTGGCTAGGTGTCCCACAGTGTGGGACTCTTCCTGTTGTATGAGAAAAGAAATTTCCCCACTTTTCAGTTCCTAGAAGAATGTAACACAATGCCACGTTCCAAGTTTCTACTATTATCTGGATGGAGTTCCAAGTAGTGAGAACAGCGTGTGTGCAGAATTCCTGAGTGGACGTGAGAAAGAGCTTGCTTCCCTGTGGCTGGATCTCAGAGTCGGCGTGTGGGATGGAGAATGATTGCAGGGAAAGCTTTGTTCGGTTGTTTATTCGTGTAATTGTGCAAATCAACATTGCCAAGTTTAAATTTCAAGAGCGTAGGGATTGTGACTGCTTAATTTCTGTATATAAAACCCAGTTGCCCGAACCCCATACAGACAGTTGCTAATAAATGCCCTCCGCAGAAATGATGATAAGTGACGTGAAGCCGCTTGATTGCATTGTCCTTTCTGATGAATACATATTTATGACCCACATTTGGAAGCCTGGAAATAGCTTCCAGGCCCATCCAGATTTGTGCTGGGTAATTGAATGCAGCGATGCCACAAATGGCTTCTCCTAAATCATGCTTTCAGCTTTAGAAAAATTATAATGAAAAAATGAATAATCCTTTTCTTCTTTCCAGAGAAGTACATAACATGTGTTTTTAGTTTCTAATCCTTGACATTCTTAAGCATTGGTATGAATGTGACTTTCTGCCTTCAAAAAAGGCAACAGGACTCAACTTGTCTTCCTCTTGCTACCGTCCAGTGTGCTTTCTTCTGTCCTCTCCAAATGCAGCCCTACGGTCGAGGCAGCAGCACCATGACACTGTACCGAGAGCACAGTTACTGTATATTTTTTCTACTGCTGATCTGCTCTGCCTTGTAAGTCCACATTCTGCTGGATAGGGCAGGCACCCAGAGGGCCTTACATTTTAGCTTAGTTGAGTAATTTATTCAGACTCAATAATTTAAACAGGCTTTTGAGGTAAACATTCAGTCTATTTTTGTAAAAGGCTCAGTCTTTCGGGTTTCTGCTCCCCAGATGGCATCTGGTGCATGCTTGTCGGGGGCTGGGCGGGTCCTCATGACGGGAGAGAGAAAGGGGTTGGCACGTATCCTCTGCATCCTCGCTGGCCTTTGCTGCGGTGTAAGCTGCCCTTGGGACAGGGACCACTGAATGTGACCATTCCCAGTCCTAGGTCTTCTTTGGGGTTTGCTGCTGAAACCTGGGACCTGGTCACTCATGGTCACACTTGCTCTTGGCTCAGGCAGGCCTTGGGAATCTGCCCTGGACAATTACAATGTCACCTGCCCTGGCAGGTGACACCTACCTTTAAAAGCCCCCTCCCTCCATTACTTGCTCTTTCTTTACTCTGCTTTCTTTATTGTACTTATCTATCTATCTGTCTGTCTGTCTCTCAACTGGCTTGCTCTGGGAAAACTAAGTCCCTTTCAAGATCATTACTTCTGTTTAGGGGTCTCCTATCATCTAGAGAGGTGGCTAGGTATACCCTTCTCTCATTCTCTCTCTCTCTCCATCTCCATCTCTGTTTCAACCTTTATCTCCAAACTCATACCCATACCTACACCTACACCTATACTTATCTACATCAATTAAATACATGGACTCTAAAATTAAATTTCCTGGATTCAAATCCCTGTTCTGTTACTTGTTAGCCATGCACACTTGAGAAAGTTACTTAGGCTGCATATGCCTCGTTTCCTTATTTGTAAGATGGGGATGATAACAGTACATACTGCACAGGTTGTGATAGAGGTGAAATGAGTTAACATATAGAAAGGGTTTAGAAGAGGGCCTGACACACGGAAAACACGTGTAAGTATTGGCTGCCATTATTATGACTGTCTTCCCTGTTAGAATGTAAAGTACACAGAGGCAGAAACTTTATCTTTTTCTTTTACTCCTGCTTAGGGCTCTCCTATCCTCTAGGAAGGTGAGTACTAGGTGTGAGTCTTTCCTTGATTTTTCTATCCCAAACTACCCTAACCCAGGAACTCCAAGCCTGTTGGATGACCCAGTTCTGGGGAATCCTCCCCTCCTCCCTCTCGGAGTTCCTTCTCTTTCCCCGCAGAGCTTTTGGCTACTTCCCAGCACTGAGGATGACACCACTGTCTCCTACTCTTGAGAACCCGGCATGTGGGCGGTGGGCAGGTACCATTGAGGGGGACTTAGAGTAGTCCTGCTACATGTGTTTGTGTGTGTGTGTGTGTGTGTGTGTGTGTGTGTGAGAGAGAGAGAGAGAGAGAGACAGAGAGACAGAGAGACAGAGAGAGACAGAGAGACAGAGAGAGAGAGACTTTGTGTGTGTCAGTGAGGGAAGGCAGATGATAATGAGCAGCTCTCACTGCTTAAAATCAGCCATTTTCCCACCGAGCAGTCCTCCCTCCTGGGATGGTCTCTTTCCGGTTTCTGGCCTTACCTGTGCGGATTGAGAGAATCATGCTGATGGCGCTAGCTCTCCCCTCAGCCACGGCACTCCCCACTGTCCCTTCCTACCGCCCAGCTGCTGCATTGCTAGCTGGAGGCTTTCATTCCAACTTGTCTCCCCAAATAGGTCCGAGCTCGCCCCACTAGTGGCAGGAGTTGTTGCTCATGGCAATGGGCTTCATTCCTTAATAACAGGCTCAGAATCCAAAGCAATCACTTTGAATTTGAGTAAGATATGAAGTGTGATGAATTTTGTCATCTCCTCTCTCTCTTTCTTCTGCTGACTTTCCCGTCTGCCTCAGCACAGTACACACCCCTTGCAGGATTGGATTCAAGATGACTTGGATGTTTAATTTTAACCTAGGGGCTTGTAATCAGCCTACAGGGCAAAGAAGTGAGCCCCACATGGAGCAGGGAAGGATGTGACTATTGACTAGTCCCACCCAAGTCAAGTATTAGAGCTTCTATTTCTTTGGCATTAAGGGTCCTGACTCTGTTCAGGGGATGCTGGGGTTACCAACGATGGGTTCATAGATGACAGTTTGGAAGGGCTCAGCAAAGTCTTGGGACATGAGTGGGCTTCCTTCTGCTGGGAGAACCACAGGCATCACGCAAGTTCCTGTTGACAGAAGACCCTTACCCACAGCAAAAAATGAGGAAATCGACTCCTCCTCCCACGTGCTCCCAATGCGTAGGCTGGTTTGCAGGTGTTGGCTTGGTGTTTAGGTCTATCTGGCCAGAGATGAGGAGAATCCTTCCTTTCCTTTACAGACCTTTATATTATTAATTAATTGGTTGTAGTTCTTTTTATAAGGCAGTAAGAGAGGAACTCTCTCTGGGAGAAAGATACATAAAAATTTCTGCAATTTTAAAAAATACTTTTCTCTTCTGAGAGCTTATGCCTGCTTGCTACTCTATAATAGTTCTATTAGAAGATAAAGTGATGGTTATTTAATACGATGTTAACCACACTAGCTTCTTAGCCCTCTCCTAGAAGGTTGCTTTTGTTTCAAAAGTCTGAATGGTGAGGAACCCCTGCTGTCAGTCTGAGCTTAGTCTTAGCAGGAGCAAACAGAGGGGCTTCCATGGTGAAGCTCTGTGGATGTGACCTGGCCACTGCTTCCCAAGGGACGAGGTGACCCAACCTTCTATTTCAAAACCAAAGTTACTGTCTGTGATGATAGCCAATGTCAACGTTTCTTTCATCTTTTGGGGTCCTGAAAAGGGAACTTCTATCTTCCAATAGAAATGTTACCCTGTAGCAAGCACACAAAATAGTGAGAAATGTATATGTGAAGTTGCAGGACCTTTCCTGTTATTATTTCTTTTCCTTATCATTTTCGTTAGAGACAGGAACTCAGGTGGCAATGTACCCCTTGATGTGTATTGTGGGTGTCAGGAAGGTCAGTAAAATCAGGGAAACGAAATCAAGAGCGCTGGAGGAAAGGAGCTCCTGCTTTGATAGCGTGGTCAGGGAAGTGGTTTCTGAGAGGCTGATGTTTAAGAAGAGACCTGAAGGAAATGAGGGACTGAGCTGTGGGAAGAGCATTCCAGGCAGAGGGAACACAAACACAAACGTCCTGAGGTGGGAACATGGGTGGTGTGTTGGGGGTCATGGGAAAAGGGGAACATGGTGATCTCTTGATATGCTCCCCCCAGGCTGGTGCCCCTGAGCAAGCTCCTGCCCCATCTCTGCCTCCCCCCCCCCTTGCAGCCTCCCCCCAGTCTCCTGGGGGCAGGGGCCGAGGGAGCCTCTTCCTCCTCTTTTCTTTCCCAGACACCACTGCCTTGGTGTTAGCTCTACCCTGCTCCCCACCTCCTCCCAAGGCCTGATATTTAAATTCCCAGAACCACTAGTGGAAATGTATTTAAACAGCTGAAATTGACCATTTCCATTTCTTTTCATTTCAGTTATAACAGTTCTGTTTCTCTTCAAGGCAAAGCAGATGCCTCCACCTGACGAGAGTCGCACACAAGATGGCTGGTGGGGGGTATGCAAAGAACATTAGCTCACCACCTTGCCTTTTCACCTCCTGCCCCCCCCCCCCACCCCTGGAGATCTGGTTTGTGTACCTTCAATTCCACAAAATTGTCTTCCGGCAGTGTGACCTGTGACTTCCCAATTTCCAAAAGCAATGGCTTTGTTCTCAGTCCTTATCTTAAATCATTTATCTGCAGCATCTGGCATCATGGACCACATAATGCTTCCAGAAAGTAACTACCTGACCAACTAACCGGCTGATTCTTTAATTTAAAGTGCACACATTGAGGGCCAGCCATGAGAGGTTCTGCTGCAGATTCTGGGTATTGAGGTGAAGACACAGACCACCCTGTTCCGGGGGTACAGCAATCCAAAGGCAGCCAACCGCAGGGCGGGCGAGCGGGCGGAGGGTGCTAAGGGAGTGCGCAGGAGGCAGCTCACCTGTCCCAGGGATGGGCCGGGGAAGGTTTCCCTCACCCTCTGAGTGCGTTCTGCCTGTAATTTCCCTGTCTGGTTCTCCTTCTGCCTGTCCTTTCTGTTCCATCTGCTGCCTCAGTCTTTTTGTCCTACCTTCTCACTTGGGCCTTTTATGTGAGCCCTTCTCTGGCCACGTTCTCCCTCTGTATTCTCTCCCTTGGAGGCCTCATCCTTTCTTATGGCTTCCATCCTGCATAAGTTCTATATATCCCTGTCTTCAGTCTCTGCTTCTCTGCAGAGTCAGCCCCTGACTCACCTGCTCTCTCCGGCTCCTTGCTTTTGGACTTCCGGAGTCTCCTTCCTTTCGACTTAGTTCAGCCTCATTTTTGAATCACCCTGACTAAAGTTCCCATCCTGGTTTAAAAGTGCTGTTGGGAGAGGCAATCCGCTACAAGCACTGAACATCCCTGCATGTCCTTCCTGAGCATGCCAAAAGTGCAAGGCCCTGATTGTATTTTGCCCAGGCTATCATTCAGGGTGATGTTTGCAGAAAGCAACCTTTGGGGAGGAGGTAATGTCTCCCCCTAGGCAAAGAGCAGACTTGCTTCTGCTCACTATAAAAGCAGTGAATACGCCATTTCAGAGCCCATTTTTTACTGAAGTACGATTTTTGTCCCAATTCCAAATTCTGGGAGAAAGACTCTGGCTCTATTTGAGTCAAGAATCTATGCTTTGGCCAATCAACTGTGGCCACCAATGGTGGGTCACACTGGACAAAGGTGCTGGGGACTCATCCCTATGGGTAAGGAGGGTATTCAAGATGATGACAGTGAACTGACACCCCGTCAACATGTCCATAATTTCTTTAGGGTAAATTCTGAAAAGTCGACCTCCTGGATTCAAGGGCATAACCCCTTATTGATTAATATCACCAATGGTGAACATCACGAAGATTTTAAATAACAAGCTGATATTGCTGCTGGGAGAGCAGGTGTCCACGTTGAGCAAGCTGTGTGCCGCGAGGAACTCTGAGGGAGGAGACATGCATTTCTTTAGAAAAAAGGCTTTGAATCTTTCCAAGTCCTTTGCCATAGAATATTGAAGAGAAAATCTTTAGCTTGAAAAAATCAAAAGGCAGGTGTTGGGCATCACAGTTATCTTGTTCTTGGAGAAAGTCAATGGAAGTTCCCTTTGGAAAAAATAAAACCTTCCCTCAGCCTTCTAGCCCACATGAACAGTGTGGGCATGCCATCGTTACCAGTGGTGCCGTTCAGACTGGTGGAAGCCAATATTTTGAGTATCACCCCAAGTAAGACCCCTTTGGAATTGCTTCTTGATGTGTCCAACAGGATGATTTACCTACAAAATGGACAGAGTTATCAAAGTGTCCATTTAAGTGGTACAGAACAGCTACCAAATGTAAATATTTTATTTATCATCGTCACACCCTCTGACAGTCATTAGTGACTGAATTGGAAAACAGAAAGGCCCAGGAAGTCATTTTATTTTAAATGAAAGAGAATACGGATTAGGGTACAGCTTTCTTTGTCTCTTCTTAAACTGAGATTGAATCTGTCTGGAGACAACCTCTACTACTTTTGATTATAGATAGAGGATTCCAATACAAGCTCTAGGTGATAATCATATTTGCCTAACGTTTTCTTTGCACAATGGATTCAACTTGAATAACTAACTGTTGCAACTATCATCTCATTGAACCCTCAAAATAATGGGGAGGTAACAGGCAGGTAATCTCAATGAGGAAACCAAGACTAGAGGGCTGAGTGACATGCTCAATGTTGAACAATTAGTGAGCAGCAGGAGAAGGATGAAAAGTGGGAGCTCCTCACTCTCTGGCCATGGCTCTCCTGTTGGAATCTTTATTGTGGTTACTTCACAAGATGTGGCTACCCCATCTTAACTATGGCGTCAAAGATGGGATCTACATTGATGGACACTGTTATCACTTTTCAGTGCTAAGGACATTTGAAAGATTAATAGTTTGCCTTCATAGGGGACAAGTTAAATAAATTTTTAATTAAATATACTACAGTACTCTGCATCTGTAAAAAAAGGAAGCTGTGTACTGATATGGAATAATCACTAAGACATATTTATAATAATTTTTTATACGACGCTTTTTATTTTGACATACTTCAAGGCTCAAAAGAAGTTCCAAAAATAGTACAGAGAGTTCCTGTGTGTCCTTCCCTCAGCTTCCCTCAGTGATAACATTATACATAACCACAATATGTTGTCAAAACCAGGAAATTGATATTGGTGCCATACTATTAATTCAAATTAAGACTTTATTTGGATTTCTAAAAATGTTTTT